>JABWIB010000668.1:69762-96765 GCA_016617825.1 Platyplectrum ornatum | reverse complement strand
TTAATTGTGCAGTACACATTCAAGTCCAGGAAGTCTATTGCAGACCATTACAGTAGCAAACATTTGCTACTTGAAATGCTGCATGTGTATTGTGCTGTGAGTTTGTACTATAAAGTAAAAATATTTCATTTTATTCCATACTTATTTCAGTGGGGGGAAGCGGGGTTACCATAAGGAGGGAGAATGGGGCGGAGTGAGAAGAGGAGTACCACTCTTCGCNGCAAAGTAAAATGTTCTGATGCCCTGGTAACCAAATCTGCAGAATTTTTTGAGCATGGGTAAAACAGTTGTAAGTTTAAATCTGGGCAAAACTATATCGACTTTCCAACTGACGTGGGTCCCTGCCCTGCCGACTNTCACCCAAGCCACGCCCTTTCAATGCCACAGCCTACGGCAATGATTAAAATTTANAAGCAAAATATAAAAAAANGAATTTTGTCTCCTTTGCAGGAGGGACAGCGGGACAGTTGAGAGATATGGCAAAACCATGTGACCAGTGAGGAAAGTTAAATTTAAACCATGAAAACAGAATTAAGTTTAAAAGTGAATTTTCTTAGCCCTGATTTAATTAACAGATTATTTATAAAGCTTATTTGTGTACTAAGTCTGATAATATTCATTTTCCAAATGCAGCCTTGATCCTTGAATCTTATATTTAGGAAACTACATAACAAATATACATTTAAAAAATGCTTTTAGTATGTTAAGTTTGATGTTCTTTTAGTACATATGGGGATTGTGCATCATGTATTAATTTCAGCTTCCAAGTTCATTTCAGTCAGCAGTATTCTCTTTGCTGGGTCAGTTTCCTGGAAGCTGGCCCAGGAGAAAGGTTATCACAGTCCAAGGCTCACGTTGAGTTGAGTTCTGGCATAAGAAGTGAGCAATTTGAACTAGAGCACAGTGAGACGCCTTCTTGACGTTATATAAAATATGGTTGCAAAAGTTACACTAATGCAGTATTCATAGCTATTATGATCACTGTACATTAAGACAGTCACTTTAGCAACATACATTTCATTTTTCTTTGGTTAATGTCACAAAGATATATAACATATTCTGTTTGTAATGATCAATTTCCTGACTGATTCCAGAACATTATCCTTGATTGTTTACCTAGATCAATATGTGAAGGACATAGTGAATCAAATTATAGACATCCATATAGAAACTGCTTGCTACAAGAACATTGGCTTATTTTTGTATTCTAAAGCTTTTCTTTCACGTCTCAGTAGGAGAAGCCTTTTTAAAAAGATAATTTCCAAGGTAATTTTCTCCCCAAAGATCCGTATTGTGGAACTGAAAATGTTCATAAATGTGATGTATGATAGCCTTGCATTGTATAATTTCACTGATACACATATTGTTAAAGAGAATCTCAACTATCTCCTCCATAAGTTGGGGTAACAATGACATCAAAACAAGGAAGGGTAAATGGGCATGTGCTACCTATTAACGGCATTTTAGCCTCTTATATAAAGAGNTGCACAAGGTCTAGTGCCATTACAGTGTTGCCATTATGGGCAGACTGTAACCAGCGTGGTTCACGCAGTGTGACATACAGTAGCATCCTGCTAGTAAATGAATATTTTCATATTTATAAATTATACATCACCATGGAAAGTAGTTTCTTCCATGGTGATGCATGTACATTCATTTGTATTTGCCAACTCCTGGGCCTAAATGTACTAAACTGTGGGATTTGAAAAGTGGGGATGTTGTCCATAGCAATCAATCAGATTTGAGCTCACATTCTCNAGTATGTAAAATTAAACTGAAGTTTCTTCTCCTGTGTGCACACTGAGATAGCTTGAATCTGATTGGTTGCTCTGGGCAACATCCCCACTTTTCCAATCCCACAGTTTAGTAAATTTAGACCCTGGAGCATAGTTTATCATTCTGCTACAGGAGTAATACTAATACCATCTGAAGATGGCGTTAGTGTTAAAATCCCAGAAATCCCACCTTTGACCTTCATTTAATAGCTATTATTAGAGGAAGGAAAAGGGGTGTACGCATGGGAAAAGTTATGGGATTCTGTTGCCGGCGTTTCTATTAAAAATATGTAAAAAACAAATAAATTNATTGCTTTGAAGAAGAACTAGGAAAGCCAATGAGGAGTAAAAAGCAAAAAAAAAAGTGAAAAGGGAAAATAAAGGAGATAAACTTACCTGACCTGAAGGGAGTGTCAATCTCTGAAGAGCCGAGAACCGAGTCCTGGTGCAAAACACAATTATGGGACTTATTTTTCCTATCAAGTTCTACAAAGTCTGTGATAATCTCAAAGGCCATTGTGGGAACTTGCAGGACAAGTAAGTTTTAGTAAATTTAATGAACAATCCTGCCAGGTCCTCTGAAGGGAAGAGAACCTGGATCAGTATCGTTCATTAAAAAAAGAGCTTGTATGTAAATAGAGGCCTCTGTGTGGACCCACACCAACATCCACTAACGCTACCATAAAAGTCAATACTCACTCAACACATTGTACTGTGTGTATGCAGGTGAAAGATAACCCCCTCCAGTTAATGGCCAGCTCAACAGTGTTTTCTGAGTGAGACTTCCCAATAACCTTTAACCATGATACAAAAGGAAACAAAAAGCCTGGAAGAGAAGTGAAAACCCTTTGTTTATTGAAATGACATCTTCTATTGCCAAGGTCGGATTATATGTAAATAAGTCTAAGTAATCCCTTTGCAAATGAAAGTTTGAGGTGGAAGCTGTTCAGAGTCAGACATCCACCTTGGCTAACAATTAAATTATCTTTCTTAGAAAAGGAAGATGACAGAGCTTCTTTGCCTCCGAGAATTACCTCCTACATCAATTCATCTCAATTTTTATGAGGACCTGGCAACCTTAGCTCTTTCAGGCAGTCCATCAAGTGATTGCATATTGCTAGCAGTAGCCATTTATCTCCCCCCAAATTCACCTTCCTGCAGGACACTTCCAAATGGAAGCTTTAATTACCTAAATGGATAGGTCAGAATTGGCTGCTCCCTAGAAAGTGCAGAGTGGAATATAAACGAAGTCAGATTCTCATTCTGAGACTGTGCTTTTAGTCTGCAGCATATGTCAACCAACGTAATCGCTGTCATACATGCCTCTGTTAGAAGCTGACCTCCACTGCTGAAATCATTACAGCGTCGACATTTCTCTGACAAAAGGTTAATTGGCTTCAAAATAAATGTATTGCCTAATGACTCCATTCCAATACGGCTGGGTTTCTGTCTCCGAATGGCCCACTGATGTTATTTGTAAAAACTTGCCAATCTTTTTAACTCGCCAGAGCAAGCTTTTAAATTTAATTTGAAAAACTGAATGCTGATCTTTTCCCTGCAACAGGCATTTAATTATGTGTGTTCTCGGAATCTTTTATTCCTCTTTTTATTCCTCTTACTCAGAAACATAAATTTGTGAAAGTCAAAATAAGTGAGAAATCATTATTTGAGCAGTGTACGTTGAAGCAAAACTGATTCAAATAAGCATATTAAACAGAAATGCTAGTTACACAGTCTATGGTAGTGAATTTTAATACAAATTCTATTTTAATACAGCTACCTGCTGAGTACGAGGACATGCAAGGTCATATATCTGTGTTTGGTTTTTCAATGATCAAACTGAATTGAAGAATGCAAATGACAGGCAACTAATATTACATATATTTCTATTAAACTGTGCCCTGTTCTCCTGCAGGTGAAAAAAGATCTATTAAAATGTTGCTGTTCTCATAAATTGCATTTAATAATATATCCAGAAGTATAGCCAAAAATGCAGAACACAAAAGGGAATATTTAGCTTTTTGTTATTTTATCATAATGTTGTTGGAAATCTATGTATCTATTTATTGAACATTGGTACAATAAAGAGAAAAAGCACAGTAAACAGAATGTACCAAGCATAGCTTAACAGACAACAATCTCATAGGTCATATACCAGCAAAGACCAGGGCGGTATACAAAAGGAAAATCCTGCAGGTATGGTAACAAAGCTGGTCACAGCTCAATGAGAGAAATACAGGACGGAAAACAATCTGCATTAAAATAGGAATAAGACAAAAAGGGAAAAAGAGAAAACAAAAAGGAAGGAGAGAAGGAGGGAGGAAGAACACAAATGGATGGGAGGGATGGGAGACATGACAAGAGGTGAACATCATGTAGGTAGACACCTAACCAACCACTCAAGACAACATAGAATTGCGGAGTAGAAACCAGGTGGTATGTTCAAATAAAGCATAAATGTGCGTCTGCATTCCATTTCCTAGTGAATCGTTCAAGAGTTGCACGTCAAGATAAATAGTAGAGAGTTGATAACTGTGCACCGTGTTAAACATTGGAGTGATAGAAAAGGCCCAAATGGCGCAAAATCATTTTACAAGCAGTGGTGACCAAAAAAGTCAGGAATGAAAGAAGCTCCTGTTTCCAGAGGTCTAGGTCCTAATTTTCAAAATACAAAAATAATAATGCCATAGGATCTCTCAAGAGGCGCATCTGGAAAAAGAAAAGCAATTAGCTTGTTCCAAAAGGTAACGATTGGGCGAGTATAAATGAACTCCAGAAAGTAAAAATGAACGCGGCATATGGATGTCAACGGAAGGGGACCCATATGTTTACACTTAGTAGTAGCTATATGCATGTGGTGAAGTGTTTTAATGTGTACTTCTTTTAATTGAGCTGAGCTTAATGCCCATAGCATAACAGCTTGGTAACTGAGCAAGACATCCATTGAGGCAAAGGAGGGAACATCGGTTTACCAGTTAGCAACATTGGCGAATGCCAATATTTAGGTGAGTTATAAATCTGTTTGAAGGAACCTGTATTGGTAAAGACTGTACTTAACAAAAGCAAGTAATTTCATAAGAGCATCAGAGGAGTGAGAGTTAGAGAAGGCAGACGACAAAGTCTGTATATAGTGTTGGAATTGCAAGAACATATGAAAATGAGTTTAAATTGTTTACGTAAATTATGGAAAAATAGTAGAAGTAGCTGATTTAAAAGTGTATGTAGCAACAAGTATCTGGCAGAGTAATACCCGTTGTTTTTTTATTTACGATTTTTGGAAATTAACACATTAACGCTAGCAAACAAACCAAATTTAGTGATTAGGGAAACAATGGCAGTGAATAGTCCTATTTTAACTTTATTCCATCTCACCCATATACCTCGAAATTCCTTGTTCAACGGTGGAGACACGATGAGAGAGGGGAGTAAATTTCTTCTGAAAGTATGTTGAAGAGATTAGGCTTGGGCTTAAAAAAGAGGAGTCATTATCTACTGAATAGCCTTCACCACTTCCTCATACGTGAAAGTCACAGGGAAGACATCAGATGGGAAGCCAGAAGCAGAAAGCGAGAAAGAATTGTCTGCATCCAAGACGTTGCGGGACATTATGGACACTACCAGGGACATGTTCACTTTCGGTTTTTGTTGCTTGGGTGACATAGCTACTCAAAAATGTTACTGCATCCAGGGAGGATCACTCCCAGAGCAATAAGGAAGAAAGACTCCAATCTCCGGAACCGGAAACCAAGATACTCACATTTTAATATTATTCTAAAAATATATTTATGATAAGTGCATCTTTAAGGGAGTAATTTCATTGAATAATACGATTCACTAAATTGTTGTTTTAACATTAATCAAGAGTGGAAGATAAAAGAAAAGGCAACAAAATACAATTTGTAATGCTGAATAGAAAATATTGTATTTAAGATGTGCTACGTTAAACATCCTCTTTTACCTTGTAATATGAATTTGAAAATTTCTTTTCACTAAAAATCTATTCAACTGATAAATTAGTTTACATTTATTATGTATTACATTATTTTGTTTTCATGTATTAATGTCAAAATTTTAAAGAAATAACAGCAATAACATAAATGAGAGCATGGCGAGTGATTTTCTGAAATAACTCACAGCAATATACATTGCTCATAAAATAAAAACTATTGGACATTAACACTTGGATTAACTAAGCTGAATTATTACATTCTACATACTATATATAACACTATTATTACATACTACAGAATGTCAGCTAGAATCTGGTTGGTATGGGCAACATCTCCAATCTTTCTTTTTGCCAGTTTAGTAAATATATCCCTTAATGTGCATGCTGCAGACTCCCTGTGCAGATACGGATACCCAAGATCCAATCTGCCATTCTTGAAGTCTTTATGATGGTGTGGCGGGGTTGCATGAGTACAGCATCTATGCATGGTAGGTGGGGGCTTAGCAAGTCCTTAGCATGATTCCCAGCTCAGTTTTGTGTTGGGCCTGAACATACTTTTAAGGTTATCATAAATTCTATATGTGTAAGGAAACTACACTCCTGAGCTGATCCTGAGTTGCGGCGCAGCACAGGCACTGCGTAAGTCCGCACTGCGTATAATCCAGAGTCAAAAAATGCAACTGTGAATTGTGCGCAAAAAAGCAAAGCGCAAGCATTCACGCACGGCAATTTAGCGTCTTGTTGGAACCCTTTTTTTTTTTTAGGTTTGTGGCAAAACTGAGGGAACAATTTTAAATCAATTTAATATTATTATTAGTTTTTATTCTTCACTTTTTTTTCATTAACATAAAAAACATAAAAAACATAAAATGAAGATGTTGTAGGACTGGTGTCATTTCCCTAGCATTATCAAATATAAATGAAATAAGACACTGAATATTATTATACAGTCCCACAGAACTTGTAGCTGGAAACAATAATAATGTAAATCATTTCAGTCTTTTACTGTCAATAAAAAGTGCACATTGTCCACATGGTCCAATGTTAAAGCTGTTACACGAGTTGACACATCAAAGATGCAACACTGCACAAAACACAGTACAGGCCAGTGAACACTTCCTGCAACTATTGCTAACTATCTGCAAAGTATAGGAAATAGACCAGTTGCACCATCCCCAGGTACCTGCAAGCAAAATAATAATAATCGCAATGCACAGCGCTAACCGCAACACCGGCCACGCCCCGAATTCTCATTAAAATATACTGGCACACCCATTAATCGGTGTCCTAAAAAACGAAGGCGCAGAGGCATGCAGTCGCTAATGTGCGCCTGATTAGCGTGCGATTCAGAGTTCTGTGTATGCACAGTGCGAAAAACGCAAAAACCGGCACACACAGCGCACACACTCAGCCGCAATGCGCAACTCAGGATCAGCCCCTCCAGCGTTTAATGTTCAGTTCGCATCGGCTTCTTAAATCAGCATCCAGTCATTCATATACATCTTAGAAAATAGTTTTTAGTAAGAATTTTGTTTAGTCAAATTGATTAGTATGGACCTGACTAAATATAACACAGATTTCTGACTGCAATGTTAAACTACACATTGAAAATAAGTGAAAATAAATCCCCCCCATGGTTCTCCCATCAGGAAATGGCAGAAGATTCATTTGTCAGTCTGTATTGAATGGGTTATATGCGCAGATTGCAAAGTTGAAATAGATAAAATCTGACTGTAAGAAAAGGAAGGGATTAAAAGAATTCTCAATTTGGCCTTAAAATATATAAAATTGAAAAATTGAAAATTGCATGCAATTTTCATGTCATTAATAATGTTATGCAAAACAAAAGGAAGGATGAGACTAGAGAATTATAAACACTGAACATTTCATTCTAGAGATTTAGTCAGAATAATGGACACATTTTATGTTTGTCTGTGGGCATATTTATTACATGTAATTATGCTATATTCTGTGCTAATTAGCTGATTACATCTATACGCACAAAACAGGTTTAACATTCCATCATTATATCCCATTGCACTTTCTCCACCTTCATAACCAGAATCAGTAAAATGTATAAATGTATAAAATCAGCAATTCTAAACTCCCGTCTGCTTGTTTATAGAAACATCTTATACTACCGATGTGTTTAATTAATAAAAACCCAAATAGAAATATGTGAACGAGTTACAGGGAAAGCAGTAAAGTGGTACATCTTAGAAAGGCTTCCTAACCAAGTGCATTTAGCAGTCTAAGTACATTCTACTGAAGGGAAACATTTAAAGAATATTGCAGATAGTGATGTTTTCAATGAAGATGGACTTTTTACATATGCCTAAGGTACTAAATTTTGTAACAAACCTCTGAAGCAAACCATTAGGAGTTCATTAAGCAATCCATGTGGAGGAATATAGCACAGAGTAATGAAAGTGTTCTAAACAAAAGTGCTGTATATAATCTAGCCCCCTCCAGCAAAGTGCAAAAGATGATTATGCAGCTATTTGTTATTGGGAGCATATCTCCTTGATATAGCAACTGAATAAATAAAAACAGAAAACACAGCATGACACTAGAAGCACTATATTATGGTTGACTTTAGACCTCTGTCAGCATGGAACAATAAACAAAAAAATACATGTACTACATAAAAGAAGGTTGGATTAAAGGTCATAAATAAAGCCTAATCCCAAAAGATGACTAATTTAGAGTACTGTGTACATGCGTTCATCTACGGATGATAGGAGGCTAGAGATAAGACGGCAGCACATTGGAAATAAACAAAACACTGGCAGAAATTGTTACATGGCTGCACCTTGTCATGTGTATGATTTTAGGATTATCATGTGAAAATTGTGTTCCAGATAAATGATCTTTTGTGTATATAAGTTACATTTGGCATTAAGCAGAATTTTCCTGTGTTTGACTGAGAATCTTAAAATACCTATAATTTATCATTCTATATATATATATATATATATATATATATATATATATATATATATTGATCGTAATAAATCCAGACAACCGATTTTGATGCTCAAGTAATCTTTAAGAAAGCTATGTGGTGTTTTTTAGTGCAGATTCAATGTGAAGAGTAAAAGGGCGGATGAGTAATAGCATGGTGACTGTCCAAAGGTCAGTTACTTTGATCTCTAATGAACTTGTCTCTCCACTTTCTATAAGTCAAAGCCATCATGATAATTAGTGTTGTGTAAACCACCCAGTAAATCAAGCAGGTCTCCAATATGGGTAATAAATGATATGCACACTCTTTTGTACTAAGGCAGAATATAAAATATTTGATGTAAATGTAGTGACAGTGTAAATGACAGTCAGAAGACATAACCTCCAATGCTGTGAATGTGACAGAAAAGAATTGTAAATGTTTTCCTGTCATCAATTAATAGCTAGGGATTCTCACAAAATCTCTGAAATCTTGAAATAACATAGCATGTAATTTATTGCTCTCCCTTTTTAGACCCAGACGCAATTAAAGACGTCTTTTATTTGATGAAAATTGCAAACTCTTGGAAAAAATACAGAATATAAATGCAGTCAAGTAATAGAAATTATTTTAATTTAAATTTGGTAAAATGACCTCTGAAAGCTAGATGAATAATTTTCTGCTGAATGGACTGATGTATCTTGCCTGCATAATTTATGTGGGAAATTAGTGCGATTGGTTCACTTTTATGGAGAAGTGCTGCTTGTAGCAGGCCTGCAGAAACCATTTTCCCCCAAGCTTCCATCTGTTCTTCAAGCCAGGGCATATGCCATCTCATCGAGCTTGAAAGTCAGCTGATTTATAACTCCTGAAATGTGCATAGATTGAAAAGAAAGGTCGACTGCCGTTATATGACAGTGATTTGTTAGGCACTTGGATAAAGACAATTCACATTACTATGGACCCGAGGGGAAACTAGCGATGCAGCAAGCTTCTGAACTTGCTAGATTGACAACAATGAAAAAAATAGCATTCACTTAAAAAATGTATTGTTGTTTTTTTTTCCTTTTACAATGTATGGGTTAAGGGTACAATGTATAACTGCAAAGTTAAAATTATATTGTTATCAATTTGTTTCAGGCAGAAAAGAGATTTGCTCCAGGCAGAAACGGTTGGCCCCTAAAAGTGCCAGAGCTTGTAACAATTTAATCTTTAATATGTGTGGTATAACTTCAGTCTTAAGAGTACTGTGTTTCTGTTGTCATAAAGTTCTGTTCAGCATTACATAGAAAGCCCTTGTCCAGTTAGCCATTTAACAAATGTTTGATGCTGTGCCCCAATATTTACATTTTTCTCTTTTCAAAAACACTTCAAAGCAATAAACCCCTTGTTACATACAAACCACTACATACAAATTCACAATATCCCTACAAACAAATATTTATGCATGCATTATATGATATTAATCAACAAACAAAAAATGCAGTGCAAACATTTAAAAACATAGTTCAGCATGGATTATTTATCACCAAACGAAATAACTGAATGTCCAAATGTGCCAATAAAAGATTGCTTTGTCATTTCACATGATTTCCGTAAGATTCAAAAGTGGGGATGTTGCCCATAGCAACCAATAAGATTCAAGTTCACATTCTCCAGTGTGTAAAATAAAGTTGAGAGCTTCAATCTGATTGGTTGCTATTGGCAACATCCCCACTTTCCAATCTCACTGCAATCTCACCGCTTAGAAAATATACCCCGATATGTATTACGGATGCAAACTGCACTTGATTGAATCTGCTTCAGATTGTCAAGCATGCATAACTGAATACCTTCTGTATGTAAGATGTCACTGGTTGGTGGGGATGGGATTTGCTGCTAGTGCTGTGGTAATGGCAGGACTAAAGAGAAGGATGTCATGCTTGGGTCACATAGTGTCAGGAAGGTTGCAGAATCCCAATGCAAATCAGGACATAAACATGACATGGGACAACAGGAATAAGATACCAAATTGGCAATGGGAGTGAAAGTCAGGAACGAAGGCAAAAAGTCACAATAAACCAGCATGTTGCACCAAGAGATAGCAAAAGACAGAGTAAAAACTTACTGAACCTGCAAAACAGAAAAACAATACAAAACAAATATAACCGCAATTACATAAATCAGTAAATATGAGCGAGCATGACAGAGAAAGACAAAGTTTTAATTTATTATTAAATCAGTATATAGTAGTTTGGGCCTAGCATATTATACTGTACACAAAGGGGGCTGGATGTCATTGGACAATGTCTGGAGACAATAATTCAGAAACTAGGCTGACTGAGACTTTCAGAAAGAAATTGATGTGGTGAAATCTACAAAAAAGGGACCTCCTGTATTAATTGCAGTATACAATGCAGAAGAGAAGCACAATAAAATAAATAATAAATAAATAATAATAGAGAGACACACAAATGCTGATAACTCCACACATACGAAGAAGAACAGTCATTACTCAAACACACACACAAATATACAGATAGAGTTATAGTTAATCTGGTAATGGAGACCGGAATTTGGGTTGCATTCCTGGACTATACAATGGCTACAATGAAGACATTAAAAAAACAAAAACAAAAAAACAGACTTGAGCCATGGGTGTCCACTGTGTCCAGGCACTGTGTACATGTTGCTATTGCAGACGCATATGACAGCCTCATTTATAATACAGAAGAGAAGAGATCAGAAGGCAACAAAGGTAAGAAATGATTCTGTGGCTGCTCTCTTTTGTTTTTTATTTGTATATTTTCTTTATTTCTTTTTTGGAGGCTGCCCAGATGGTTCCAATCCGCCTCTGTGTCATGCTGTTCATTACAGTATGATATGAAATAACCAAATACTGACTTGCAGGTAGAATCTTCATGCTGCCATGAATACAGTAGCAATGTCAAATGGCATCATGTCCTAACAGATATTCTGCAAAAGGTTCCTAATTTTGTTTGTTTCTTTTGGGGGGGATCTTTAAATCCACTTTCACTTTTATGATGAAAAACATTAATATTAGTGCCTTGCTGTTGAGTGTTATAAATGTAACAGTTATACTGAATAATGCTTTAAATCACTTGAATGGAAATAAATACAAAATAACTGTCTTACTAAATTTAATACTGTTAGTACTTTTTAACAGATATTTCATTGAGATATTCCTTAGTGAACACAAATTGTGAAATACAAAATGAAACAATAGTTTTATCCTTGGTTTGAAGCTAGTGCTTAGTTTATGATTCCCTGAATAAAGCCCTTTTGTCTTTGCTATGATTGCAGCTTTCACTAAGTGGTAAGTGCATTACAAATAACACTTGAATATCAAGCAAAGCTGTATAAATGAGTTTAAACAAGCTTTGCTATGGTATTCCCATTTATAATATTGACAGCTCAAGTCCTCTTACTGTTTTCAGTGCTATAATTCTGCAGCTACATTTTACTCAGTGTATTTACAGTTGATTTAAGGGAAAAATATTGCACTGATTCTATAACCTTTTTTTACTCAACATGTTTTCACCAATCTCAGCAGTTTTAATAAAAAAAAATCCCTCTATCTCTAATATATAATTTCAATTTTCTTTTTCCGGGTATATGACAAATAAGCCTTACTTATAACATGCTTTTCTTTAGTGTTACTGATGTTATGTTACCTAACTTCCACCTAACCTTGCTTCCATTTTGAACGCTGTACACCTTTAACATTATCAAACTGTTACTAAAATGAGAAATAGGACCAAATCAAGACTTGAAAATAAGTTACAACTGTACGAAGCAATGTCACCTCTAACACTGTTTGTAACATATACATTTTATATGCAATATAATGATTATGTTCTTTGTACACTGTACAGTAGCCCAGCCAAACAAACTGTTTATTGTGCAGCTATTACAATATAAATTTAACAAGGGCTGTTGATGTATGAAAGACAGCGCAGGTCAATAAGATGTACACTACATTAGTTACAGTACACCTATTCTTACATTCTCCTCCAGTAATGGCTCCCAAATCCTGAGGGAGTGTTTTATACCGTATCCAAACCACACAAGATCTGTTCTCCTGAACTCCTGGAGAACAGAACCCTGTATAAAATTGAAAATTGCAAGATCATGGTACCCTATCAAGAGGGACAAGGTTTTATTCAAAACATACCGAAGAACCACAAAATCCTAACACTATATCAGGCTGACAACATTTAACCAATAGCTATACAATATATAAACCTCTGGGTGCCTTAAGCCATATCTTACTCAGCCAACATTTTCCAGACACTTATCTCAGGTGTTAAGTGTTTTGGCTAAAATAATGTGCAGACATTCCTGTTTCCCTAGTTATGAGGCAGGCTGGCGTGAGGTGAAGCAGGCCTTCTATGCGCTCGCAGGGTTTCCATCTGTCCTGGGAGCCATAGATTGCACTCATATAGCACTGAGACCACCCAGGGATAGTGGCTATTATTATATGAATAGGCACTACTACCACTCCCTGAATTTGCAGGTGGTCTGTGATGCTAGACTACGCATTATGAGTGTATATGCCAACTTCCCCGGCTCGTGCCACAACGCCTATATTCTGAGAAGGTCCGCCCTTTTCCAAAAATTTGAATAACGTCAGAATTCAGAAGGGTGGCTCCTTGGTAAGTCAATGTTATATACATTGTTGTAAGCAATACTGTATTGTGAGTTTAAATTATATTGTTTTCTATCCTAACCAGGTGACTCAGGATATGGGTGTCGGTCCTGGCTAATGACACCACTGTTGCATACAGAGACTCCCGCACACCACCAATACAATAAGTCACACAGCTCCACTAGACTTGTGGTAGAACGTACCTTTGGCGTATTGAAATCTCGCTTTAGGTGCCTTGATAAGTCTGGTGGTCAACTTCTTTATTCACCTAGGAAGGTGGCTCAGATTGTTTGGGCTTGTTGTCTGCTTCACAATCTCTCCCTAAGTGAGCCATGGGATGAGATTGTTGAAGCAGACAATGAGGATACGGAAGTCTTGTCATCATCTTCTCGGGAACACAGTCGGTCAGGGAATCAGACAAGCCAGGCCTTAATAGAGAGTCACTTCTCATGTAAGTGTTATAGTTGTGTATGTTTTTTCGAGTTTTGTGTGCATGTTTATTTATGTATATATACTGGACTGTCTATGGATGTGTCGAAAAATTTAACATATTCTAGACGTTAACTTTTAATTTCACTTATGTGTTTGGAATTTTTCATGTTACAATCCGTGTCAAACTGACCAACTCCTTCAAGCACTTCCTCAGGCAGAACAGATCGTAATCTTTCCTCATAGTCAAAGAGGAATATGGTGTCGACCTCTCCACCACCAGTCTGCCTAGGGTGCTTTGTTTCTTGGTCAGCTTGTTTTTCAAATGTCACTTTATACCCGAAAAGCGCTTGTGGCACGTCTCATTGGATCGTTTGTACAGGCCAATGGCATTGACTGCCGTCACCACTTCATGCCACAGAAGGCGCTTTCTAGCGTGACTGGCTGTCACACATTTGGCACCATATAGTTCATTGTGCCTTACAATTATGGCCATTTTTTGTGTGGCTACATCTGATGTTGCGGCCACCTGGAGTTTTGCCACGAGCCTTACATGGGGTTTAGCTCTCCTGGCCCTGACCCTCATCCTCTGTGTCAGACATTATAATTCTATTGGAAGAGAACAAAGATAAAAAAATACATTACCAAACAAATAAAGTCATTTCAATTAAACAGTTAGAAAAATACACATGGGGGTATATTTACTAAGCAGGGAATTTTCTGGGGAATTGAAAAGTGGGGAAGTTGCCCATAGCAACCAATCAGATTCCAGCTCTCAGTTTCATTTTACAGACTGGAGAATGTAAGCTCAAATCTGATTGGTTGGTATGGGCAACTTCCCCACTTTTCAATTCCCCAGCCAATTCCCTGCTTAGTAAATATACCCCATGGTGGTATATTTAGTACATGGTGCCATTGCAGGGAGATTAGAAAGTGTGGAAGTTTGCCATAGCAACCAACGACATTGAAGCTTTCATTTTAAACTCTGGAGAATGTGAAATAGAGTAAGAATGTTTTCCATGTGCAACTTCACCAGTGAATACATATAGCTCTTGAAATGTGATTACACTTAAGTGAACATATGCACAGTAATATAGCATGATTTTGAGCACACCAACATTCCTTAACATAAGGCAAGTTATGCTTAAACACCACACAAATACACTGTCATTAAAAGTAGGTTGGATAACATTGAATGAAAAAAGTTTTTTCAAAGGTTACCTCTCATAAAGTTGATCCAACAAAGTTGTCCATTACTTGCTGTATTCATACAACATACACTCTCTGGGAAACGCCCGTCGAGTACAGTTTATATAGTGCCTGTCCCATGAATGTCTTAGTTTTCTATTTGCTGCTTAGCGATTTGATGAATCTGTAACAGGGATTTCTATTCGACAGTAGTGACGCCATAATGAAATCAACGTTCGCTTTCAGAAAATCCCGGAGAATTAATGAAAAATCAACGGGATTTCAAAACAAAATCGCACTAGTAAATCTGAGGAAATCAAGCTCGAATAAAAACCGCATTCTGAAATCGAAGTATTGTGAATAAGCCAAATCGTAAGGGCGCTTCGATTTCAAATCGAAGCGAGTATGTCTGATTTCAAATCCCCCAGAAAATCGAGCTTTTTTAAATATGCTTCCCTATGTTGTTTAGAGAGATTTGGTTTAACACCAGGTAATTGGGTGATTGCTTTATTGGTACTTTCATTTAGTAATCGTAAGTAGCATTTAATTGAGGCATTATTGCTCACTGGATCGAAAAATGTTCTTTCTTGTTGTTGTCATAAATTATAGGAGGAGTTATTTCTTTGCCCGGCTGGTTGTCGAAAATCCTGTAACCTGAGTGTTCTTGCCAGTTTAAATTGATCTTTCGGCCATTAAAATTTATCACATTTCAGTGTTGGAATGAATGACAGCCCCAGGTTCAAGACATCCTCTTGCTCCATGGTCACCGTCCTATTGGCCAAGTTATGGTTTAAACTTTACTTGGGCATGAAGCTCTTTTTAATGTTTTTCCTATGGCCTCCTCATCTGGTTGGTCTTATGGACCCCTGCCTTGAACAGTATTTGGAAATCTCGGGGGTTTGTCTTGAAAACCCAGAGGTGCTATTGATGGTCTTTCAGCATCGATGACCATTAGGTCTATAATGCCTTCTTGTATTCTATTGGTACCTGTCAGCTACTTGTACACTCTATTCTCTGCATAATCTTCTTGAACTTTCATCAATTTATGGCTTTTAAATTTAGTTAGCTCCGCTGTGTATTTCGTAATTTTTCCCTCCAGTCTCTATACCAGTATCCTCCACTCACAGAGACTAAAGGCAATGGAAACTATTTTGGATAATAGTAGTACGTACGAGCGACCACCTAAAAAACTGGATGGACTTACTCATTTTGACCCTCACCTGCAATAAATTTTTATTTGATAGAAAGAGGGGATGCGAGATGGGATCAAATGTCGCGCCTGCATACGCTAACATTTTTATGTTTATGATTGATGTCTATGTCTATTCCTGCATAATGTCCTATGTACCAACAAAATTTGATTATATATATGTGTTATATAGATGATATTTTGCTAATTTGGCAGGGACCGAAGGAAGAGTTTAAGAATGTAATGTCCACAATAAATGAGATGGATGCGAATATCAAATTTACCTACTAATGCAGTAAGACACAAGTCCATTACTTGGATCTATTAATACAACTACAGGATGGTCATCTGTCTACTAGCCTGTACTCAAAACCAACAGATAGGAATACTTTCCAAAATTCACAATTAAAACCTCCCGTTTTCACAATTGATAAGAGTGAAGAGAATCAACAGTGAACGTATGATTCTCGTACATCACTATATGTAGGGAAGACCAAGAGGACATTTAAAGAATGGATCGATTGGCCATGAAGCAAGCCTTGGCAGGATGAGGGGGAGATCAACCAGTGGCAAGACACTTTGTTCAGTCTGGTCACACAACAGCTGGCGTAAATGGTCATCGATAGTGTGCCAGAGAATCCCAGAGGAAGAGACTGTAACAACATCATCCTACAAAGGGAGTGTTAATGGATATTCCAATTGGAAACTGAGACTCCAGGAGTACTGAATGAGATGTTGCCTATGGCTTGTTTCTTTAAATGAGAGTAATGGTAATTCTGACCAAACAATTTATTAAGGCACCCAGAGGTTTAGATATTGTAAAGCTATTGGTTAAATGTTGTCAGCCTGATATAGTGTTAGGATTTTGTAGTTCTTTGGTATATTTTTAATAAAACCTTGTCCCTTGGATTTGTCAATAGAGTACCATGATGCCCACCAATGATGTCACCGCATTGTAGTGGTACAGGTAAGCAGGATACCAACAGCGGGACCACCAGCAGATCTGCACATGCACAGGTAAAAGCTAATTGCTCATTTTAATTCACCTCTATATATAAGTTGAAAGTAGTGGTTTGTTCATTTATGTTTTTGGTAGTGGACATGCTACATAGATAAGCAAACCCAGATGAAAAGCACCATATGGGGGTTTAAAATGTTAGACCATTGATTGCTATGTTTCAATAAATTAAGTTTCTTTGCATTAGTCTCCAGAGTGCACCTTCATGCAAGTGTACTGTCTATGTTGTGAAGTGAGTGCACCAGGAGCAATATCAGGAAGTAAAGCGACTGCGGGTTCAAGCTGGATATATATACACATAGAGATTTATGCAGTAAAGCAGTGGTTCCCATACTTTCTCAATCAAGGCACCCTTAGGGTCACCATAAAATTGCGCTTCTAAGTAACACTAGCAACGTGGCACCACATCAGAAAAAACATTCTGCGA
The DNA here is from genome assembly GCA_016617825.1 of Platyplectrum ornatum. NCBI lineage: Eukaryota > Metazoa > Chordata > Amphibia > Anura > Limnodynastidae > Platyplectrum > Platyplectrum ornatum. Next base: position 79,198 of record JABWIB010000668.1, on the reverse strand, counting down.
CACTCCAGTGAGAGCGCTGCGGCACCCGAGGGAGTCACGGCACACAGTTTGGGAACCACTGCAGTAAAGCATAAAAAAGGCTCCTCCTCCTCTTAACTCTGATGGAGAGGAAAGAAGTTTCCAGATGGTTCTTATGGTGACAGTTGAGAGAACTACACATTCTTGAAGCAGCGTTGATGGCTGAGGAAAAGAGGTAAATGCTGTTTTCAGACTGCTGATGAAACCACCAGACAATGTTTGTGAAGGAAAGTGTATCACCTGTCCACAACGATCACAATTACAACCCATCAGAGACTGTGGTGAGCCGGCAGAGTAACAACCAGGGGCGGAACTATCGGCGGTGCGAGCGGTGCAAGGCACCAAGGCCCACGGAAACTAGAAAAAAATATATACATATGCATACACCGGCTGTGACTTCTGAAAATAAAACTTCTGAGTGTACCTATCTGCTGCCGGCACTCTCAGTAGTCTTCAGATGAGTTGAAACAGCGCGATGCTGAGGTCACGTGTCACAATCATCGGACATGTCAGTGTGCCGACAGAAGTAGTCCTGCAGAGCAAGTGCAGCGGAGCGGGAGCCAAGATAAGGAGACACAGGAGTGAGGTGAGTGACGTTCTGGAACACATGCAAAGGGCGGTTTTGGAGAGAGGGGGTAGGAAGGAGTTAAAAAAAATTGATGAGAGAAAGGATAGTGGAGAGACAAGGGAGGCAGAGACAGGCAGGGGGAGGAGGTTACAGTGACACATGGGGTAAGATAGTGGGGTTAGAGACTGCAGTGTGGGACATATATTTGTCAGGGTCATGAGATTTGTGTTTGAAGGGAGGTAAATTTCTCCCAGGTTACTGGCCTGTGTGTTCTAAGCCCCAGGGAAAAAGTTTGTGTGTTTTATGTTGGGAAGCACTTCCCAATAGTTCACCAGCTTATGGTAAAAGCTGGTATGGGTCCCTGGGGTGGATGGTTGAAAGAGAGGGAGGGTCCACCATCCAAGCCTTAAGCCCTGCCCCATGGATGGGAAACAACGTACATTTGCTATTAATGGGTGGGCATGACATCATCATCATCATCATCAAGCTTCCATTCATTGTACTGATCAGGGTGGAGGCAGTGATTTACATTAAATCACTACCTCGGCATGGGTCCCAAGATTATACTATATTATATGTATGGTATATAAGGAGTCTAGGAAACTGCATACTGTACAGTATATAGTGTAAAATTCCTTAAATAAATAGATTTGCACCCAGGGCCTCTTTGGGCATCCAAACCAAGGTTTTTTCCCCTCATCCTTACTGACAAAACATACAAATAATGTAACCCTATCCCTTGCTATAATTTACTTAACTATTTAACCCACAGTTGCTATTGTGGTGTCCTCCATACAATAGAAAGGTAAGCAAAGAACAGAGTAGGGTGTGAGGAAGGGGTCCAGTGTGGGGGGCCCAAAGCTTATTTTTGCACCTGGGCCCCCCAACTCACTAGTTCCGCCTGTGGTAACAACTGACAAGCAGCCTGCATATACAACAAACTCTGAGTGACTATGCCTGTACCGGAGCACAAGAGAAGAGATTACCAGGCTAGAACTGAGAAACCACTATCAGTACGGTGAACATAGTCGCAAAGGAGAAGTACTTTCAGAGTTTCTTTATTAGGCCAAATTAACTTACAGACTTGAGCAGTAGGGACCATATGTAAGGGATGTCTGAGTGATCAGCGCAAATAAACATAAACAGTTTGCAGCCTGAACTGAAGTAAGAGTGTGCAACATCTTATTAGTCTGGTTCATATGACTAAACTATTACATTGCTGTTATTACTTAGTGAGACACTGAGAATAAGTGATAGGAATGTAAAGTCATAGTTATACCCCATTCTGCCTTTATCTTGAGCTTGATCAGTGTTGTGCTTTGGGAGATACAGCACCCGTTAGTACTTGCAATGTAAACCTATGGGCAGCATGTATAATGTACAATGTTATATAACGTTATAAAGTTTTATATTTTTTAATAATGTGTTTATTATTTATTTTATTGATATATATATATATATATTATATTTTTTATTGATTTTTATATATTTTTTTATTATTTTTATATATTTTTTTTTATTTTTATATATTTTTTTAATACATACATTTTTTATTTTTATTATTTATTTTTTTTAATGAATCAAAGACGATAATACATATATTTGTCAGGGTCATGAGATTTGTNTTTGAAGAGAGGTAAATTTCTCCCAGGTTACTGGCCTGTGTGTTCTAAACCCCAGGGAAAATGTTTGTGTGTTTCATGTTGGGAAGCACTTCCCAATAGTTCACCAGCTTATGGTAAAAGCTGGTAAGGGTCCCTGGGCTGGATGGTTGAAAGAGAGGGAGGGTCCACCATCCATTAGGCCCAATGTGGGTCTTTTGGGCTGCCTGGCTGCGGCCAGACTGATTAAGGCTGACACCTGTTAGCAAGAGTAAAAGTTTGCTAGGCTAGAGAGACACTCTCTCACTGTCCAGTGAAGGTCTGCACAGACAGGTTGTGTGAGAAACCCTGTAGATATTGTGATTGCTGGTGCTGCAACCTGTTATTTTATTTAACGATATACAGGAATGACTTCTGTATAGCTAGTGTGTTTCCTGCTGAATAAAACTGTCTGAGGTCAGTTGCACCTTAAAACCTGGAGTTGGAGTGAATTCTCTGCTGCAAAACCCCCTCCTTCTCACTATATATGAATAGATTAACAGTAAGTAAATATATATTTAACATTTACATTAACAACTCACTGTAATATTTATTTAAAAATAAAACTTAAATTCTGATTCAGCCACAGAAAAGAAAAGTTTATATATGTAGGGCACGGGTAAAAACTTTTCATGCATAAAACTCTGAAGTCACTAAGTCACTAAACTGATTTGTGTGCCGTGTTATAAAATAAAATGCTGCAATAGGTATTGTAACAAATCCGTCACATTAAAAGCCACACAGAAAGGACTGAAAACAACACTTTTGTAAAGGTTGGATAGCATGGTAAAAAAAAGAGCCATACAGATGCTGTACTAAAAATATAAACTGAACAAAGCCTTGAAGACTCATAAAGGGGAAAAAACATGTTTAGAAGCATGGGGGAAATAAAAACACTTCAATAAGAGCTGATCTTAGCTGACACTAAAGGACTTCAAGATACTAAAATAGACTACAACACAGCGCAGAATTGTTAGCTGTAAATGTTAAGGACACTCATCCTTTTAAGAAAAGTATTTTAATCTGATAATTTTAAGAGTTGTTGTTTATTAAATGTATATGTTAATGTGCAGGAATCAGGTAATGCTGAAAGCTTTGTCCGTTTCTCACATTACCTAGGTAATGTGCACAGCGCCTAGGTAATGTGCACATTACCTTCTGGGCACTGGTTAAAATGCAGAGAAGACCCAAAAATGAGTTTGACAGTGTCAATCGATCAAACAGGGGGCTTATGTCAGGGATCAGTTTCTGCTCCTTGCGAGTGACACGCTACTGTTTTGTAAGTCTGGATCTGGACCTACCTCAGACGCAGTAACGTGGTTATGGAAGAAATTTATAAAATACTTCAAACGTGTACAAGTGTCTATAACAAATGGTTAGTAAATCTAATTTGTACACACTTTCTTTCTGAAACCTGGCAAATAAGGGGCATTTTAAAGTCAAACTTTAAATTGCACTCTAATTTGAACGCAAAGCTGGCTAATTAACAGCACATTTGAATCCAAAAAACAAAATCATTTTGCAGGACAAAATCATTTTGCTATACATCCCAGAAAAAATAATTTTGCATATCTCAAAAGTATTCTAATGTAAACGATAAAAAAATGAATGTAAAGGTGTTTTTTAAGTCTTTGTTTTACATAACATACTGTTTATTGTTGTTTGCTACTCTAAAATGCGGCATTACGGGCATTACTGTTTCAGTACCGAGCTTGTAAAAAGGTTTTGCTAAAACCCCCACCCCCGAGTACCTGCAGCTAAAATCGAGCCAGAGCGTCATTTTTTGTTCTGTCCGCTTCGGGTACGATCACAGCCCTTTTAGGTGACCTCACCTCGTAAAATGAAGCTGCCTTCACTGTAGAGCCGGCGTTTCCTGCAATTCTAAACTTGCAGGCTGCCCCCCCGGCTCACAACCATGGATCTGCCCATGGCTTTTTAAAGCCCAGGCAATCTGAACATGGTATTGGCACATGGACTGATATTCTCGAATTAATTATTGCAGCGCTCTCCTAATTGGTCTCCCACAGTATAAAATCACACAGTTTAAAATATATTTCATGCAGCAGCCAGAATGACCTTCCTTACAAAACACATACATATCCTTACTTTTCCTACTACCATGGTCGGGAAAGCAAAATGTTTCTTCCAACACCAGGTAGGTGTGATGCACAGTTTGGGAACCACTGTACTACTCAATACACACTGTCATTTATTGCCATATGACAGTATTTGTTGAGTATAAGCAGTAGTGTGTTGAGTATAAGCAGTAGTTTGCAAACATTAGTGATGTTCATGGGGAGGCTGGGTTGGGTACGGTACCTGATAAATTGTTAGATGCTTTGTGAGAGGTCCTCTTTTGTTCCTTTTTAGTAGTGCTGTTTCTGTCTTTAACTTGGTTCTGTTTCAGGTTTGCTGTTGCTTTCAGACAGGGCCTGGTTCGGTGGGGGTCAGTCCTCATTGCTTGGTAGACAGACATCTTAGATGACCCCCATCTGCAACTGCGCCACCTCATTTACTACATTATAGCCTCAATTAACTCGGTCATGATATTATAATTTAATAAACTATGCCTCCTTTCTTAAAACCAAGTATGTGACACACGAGTGGTCATGATTTTTCAAGAACCATATCTGATGCTATATATATATATATATATATATATATATATATATATATATATATTATTATTATTATTCATCTTACATCCCCATTGGGAATCTCTTTAATTAGTTAGGAATGTTAGGAACCAAACCTGAATGTATGCCCAGTGGAGTATCTCATTGCATTATTTTGCACTGTACCACTGTGCATCACACAGACCAATTGTGGACAATTAATGCAATCCAGACTAGAACACAAGTCATTACTGGAACTGCTCGAATTAAGATTAGTGCTTCATGGGAGACATATAAGCATAACTATTCCCAGTGAACATAACTGTGAACTATCTACATATGTGCTTGGATCGCTGGTGAAGCAAATGTATCTTCAACATGTATCTCTATTGCGCTTGATTTTTACGTGTCTAAACATAGGGGCCGATTCAATCCCGTGCAAAGACGGGAAAAAACGTGAAGGCCCCTTTCTCTGTCTATTACGGGACTGAATACTCACTGAATACTCACTTCTTTGCTCAATGAGCCGCAAGCAAAAAAGCGTGAAGGGGATTTTTACTGGTGTTTTCCCAAAGAATCTGTCTTATTTTAAATTCCATCCAGTCGCAAGATAAAATTAGTCATGGTACCCTTCACTTTATTTATTTATTTATTTATTTATTTATTTATTAACAGGTTTTTATATAGCGCCATCAGATTACGTAGCGCTTTACAATTTAACAAGCAATAAGACATGACTGGGTGTTAACAGACAGAATGGGTGGGGAAGAGGGCCCTGCTCGCAAGCTTACATTCTATAGGATTTTGGGGATTGATACATAGGGGTAAGTGCTATCATTATACAATGGATGGACCAGCCAGGTTGTATCGTAAAGTGCTCAGTGCTCTGTGTGATCCAGTCACACAGCAGTGTTCGTATCAGAAATTGTTGGTGAATAATTATAAGCNGNGNAGAACATGTTAAGTAGGTTGAGGAATATGGTAAGCTTGTCTGAATAGATGAGTTTTAAGGGAGCACTTAAAAGATTGGAGAGTGGAGGATAACCTTAACATGCGAGGAAGATTGTTCCATAGGGCAGGTGCAGCCCGGGAGAAGTCCTGTAGCAGGGAATCAGAGCATTTGTTTAGAGCACTTTGGAGCGTAACATATGCGATTTGTGATCCTATATTACATGTGTGAGAGCAAAGTGTGCCTCTGCCCATGACAAATCCAACCAATACTCCACAATGCTGGATTATACATAAGGCCCTAAATTTACTAAGCAGGATTGCAGGGAGATTGAAAAGTGGGGATGTTGCCCATAGCAACCAATCAGATTCAAACTCTCAATTTAATTTTACATGCTGGAGAATGTGAGCTGGAATCTGATTGGTTGCTATGGGCAACATCCCCACTATTCAATCTCCCTGCAATCTCCCCACTTAGTAAATTTAGGACAAGGACTTAAATAGGACTTAAATATTGAATGATCTACATGCATTTCCCTGTCCCACCATAAAATACATACTAATGCAATATAGCGAAGTATGTTTGCAGTGTACACAGTAGAAAGGCATAGCTGACTAACTAATACAGTTTATGTAAGGCAGCTGTCAATCTTAGTTCTGGATGCTGTCCATTGTTAATAACTTTGAGCTTGAAAACATCTCAGCTTTAATTTTGAACTGTCCATTGCACTTATCTGCACTGTGTTCATACACAACCTGCTGTGGCTGCTTAGGAATCCAGAGCTGCAGTTGGTTGAACATCTTAATGACATTTGGACCTCCCATTGTTTGTATTTGTTTCTGTATTTACATCCGGTTCTAAGGAATGGCACTGAAACATCAAAGGAATGTAGAACTATGAACACATTTATTGACCAAAACAATATAAATGTCTAATTTGGGCCTTCTAAATGTAATTGCTAGGTTTGTATCCCTGTATTTAAATTCTGGAAAGAGGTTGTCTAATTTCCCTAGTGGGAGGTATCCTATAAATGGCTTATTACGTGTATGAGATATAAAGCTGTTTTATATGAAAATAAACTAAAATTAACATTAAAAGTCAAATAAAACAATTAATCATCATATAAAATTACATATGACATAGATATCTGAGGCAAATTCTCATTAACATAGCTGGTCCGAGTCATAGTCAAATTGCTTAATTAGCATTGATTGTAAGTGGTGGGCAGCAGACTTAATACAATCTTGTCTAATGTACACCAGAAGGTATACTAAAGATATAGCATATCTCTGCTGTGTTTTGCAGTGCACATTCTCACAACAAATGCACATGCAGTAGCAGGCACCCAGACCTGATTGTCAAAGTCAATGTTGTAACTTTTTGTATGCAGACATGTGGTTTATGTGAGGATTGGAGGAACATACTCAGTTTGCAGAAAATATATTTACATGCATTTAATCCCGATCCAGACCTAGGTTGAAAACATGCACAGATTATGGTAAAACATTTGTACTAGCCACAGGACTATTTGGTGGGTTGCTAAAGGCTCAACACAACACATCCTATATTGTGTTAGCATTTTACCTTTTACCACAAAACAAAAGGTTTTTGAAATGTTTTTGAAATGTTAGGTTTAAAAAAATCATATTAAAAATAATTATTTATTTTAACATTGGTAATAAAGTGCTTGTACAAAGCATAATCACCAGGATGTTTGGGAAATGGGAAGAAATATATGAATGTTACGGCAATATGGCATATTTCCCTAAGCTTGCAGAGCATCAGTATCTTTTATAGGGCTCTATTAATAAAATCAGGTGATTTCAGGTGATAATGCCCGTTTCCAAGTGAAAACAAAGCATGGGAAATGGGAAACAATTTTTAGGAACTGAATGCATCGCAGCTTCTTATGAAGTTCTATGAACTCTGCAATAATCTTGGTATGGATCACAGCGAGGAGCTTTGAGCCTGGCTACTATAAATATCGACCACAGGATTAATATAAATAGAGCACATAGACCTTACATTTTGCGTTTGACTCAGGATCAGGACATCTATTTATTGACATCACAAAACTGCATCTGCCAGGTATCGTATGTTGGGACTTAAATTTAACATTTAATGTATTAAAATAATGGAACCTAAAATGAGACTGAACAAAAAAGAATACACTTCGATTTTACATAAATATTTCTTAGGGAATATTATTGAAAATGACCCAGACCTGTATAAGGGTATGTTTTATACAATCTGCATAGTTAAGCAGCACAAATGCACTTACATTCTACTTTAAATTGGCCCATAAAGTTGCAGTTCTAAAAATAAGACTACAATATTCTATTTTTTCCCGCACTGCAGTCTGCAGCAAACTGATGGTTCCTTTGAAATTCGTATGCGAGTATGATAAACAGCAGAGCAAATATACTTTATGCAGTAGCTTTGCAGAATGAAGCTAGGTCATTATTATTCTTTACAAGTATAATGTCTACTGTCTCATTAAAAAAGTGATAAAAAAAAGTATTAACACTGTCACTAAGGCTTATTTTCCTGAGGGTATTAACAGTATCAAAAGTTTGCAACGTAATGCTTTTCCTCTACATTTACTGTTATGGTTAACAACAACTAGAGTACTATTCATGTTATTTGTGGTAAGCATGTCCTAGTAGCAATTACACTACACAATGATATTTAGAGATGATAAATTACATGCACATTGATGTGCATATAAGTGTAGTATATGATGGTTAGTGAAGAAAAACAGATGATTTTCCAATCCGATTTTAGTTAATACATGTACAGGACCTCCTACGAAAAAATCTAAACATGAAATGTGTTGCCACTGACAACATCACAAAAATTGAATTTCAGGCTTTGGGGTATATTTACTAAGTGGTGGGATTGCAGTGAGATTGGAAAGTGGGGAAGTTGTCCATAGCAACCAATCAGATTCAAGCTCTCAGTTTCATTTTACACACTGGACAATGTGAAATCAAATCTGATTGGTTGCTTTTCAATCTCAATGCAATCTCACCGCTTAGTAAATATACCCCTTTGTATCAAATACTGTATTTTACATTATTTTAGTGCTGAATTCTTCTGTGTAATCAGCAGAGAAGCAACATTTCTCATACACAGACAGACTGCCGGGAAAGGAAGCAGTTTAGTTTAGAGTTGCTGACTTTTGGTTTTTCCCTCTTGTGAGAAGCCAAAGGCCGGCACCACGGGAGAAGTGTGATTTATATAAATCCCACACGAAGATCCACCCCTTTGACATCAAACGCATAACATTTGCTATGAGTGAGCGGGGCCTGACGTCATTAAGTCCTACCCACCATCATGCCACTTGAGGCTGAGGCAGTGAATTATATGAAATCAATGCTTCAGTTCAAGTCCCGGGAGTTTTGTGACTCCCAGAATACTGGGGTAAGTGCGTGAAATTTGTCCTTCTCCCGGACATTAGAAGTGATTTCATTACCTGTACCAGAGGCAAATTCTGGCCACCTAGAAACCCCTCCTTAATGTTGCATTATTATATGTGTGTTATATTAAGTATTAGGAGCTGGCACACTGTATAAAGTAAATTAGAGATCTGAGATGGTATTCTACAATGTGTGTGGCATATCAAGATTTAGGAGTGACATGCAAT
>JABWIB010000668.1:19687-55061 GCA_016617825.1 Platyplectrum ornatum | reverse complement strand
TTTTGGCTTTTTTAGTGCAGATTTTGCTGGAATAATTTTTGTGACCATGTTACATTTGCAGAGCCCCTTTTGTATCAGTACAGTAAAAAAAAAAACCAACAAATGACACCATTTTGTAAAGAACACCCTTCAAGGAACACATCTATGGGTATAGCGAGAATTTTGACCCCACTGGTGTTTTGTGAAATTTGTTAACATTGGGACNTAAANNTNNAAAATGNCATTTTTTGCATTAATTTGTGGATTCACCCCAAAATTTTACATTTCCACGTAGGGTTATAGTCAGAAAACACCCTATAATTTGTATAATTTGTTTCCCCTTTTCTCCTGAGTATGGCAATACCCCATATGTGGTTGTAAAACATTATTTGGGTACACAGTAGCACTCAGTAGGGAGGTAACACATTTTGGCTTTTTTTAGTGCAGATTTTGCTGGAATAATTTTTGTGACCATGTTACATTTGCAGAGCCCCTTTTGTATTAGTATGGTAAAAACCCCAACAAATGATACCATTTTGTAAAGAACACCCCTCAAGGAGCAAATCTATGGGTGTAGTGTGAATTTTGACCTCACTGGTATTTTGTGAAATTTGTTAACATTGGGACGTAAAAATGAAAAATGTCATTTTTTTCCATTAATTTGTGGATTCACTCCAAAATTTTACATTGGCAAATAGGGTAAGAGTAGAAAAAGCAGCCAATAGTTTGTTACACAATTTATCCTGAATATGACAATGCCCCATATATAGTTGTAGAATGCTTTTTTAGGCACATGGTAGGATTCACAAGAGAAGGAGCGGCTATTGGCTTTTTTGGTGCAAATTTGGGCTTTTTGAGCGCCATGTTGCATTTGACACCCCCTGTTGTATCAGTACAGTATAAACCCCCAACAAGTAATACTATTTTGTAAACTACACCCCTCAAGGAACTCATCTATGGGTGTAGTGAGCATTTTGACCCCACTGGTTGTTTTATAGATATTGTAAACATTGGGACGGGAAAATTAAAAATGTCATTTTTTCCACTAGTTAGTGGATTTGCCCCCAACATTGCCACAGAGTAGAAAAACACCCCATAATTTGTTAGCCCATTTCCCCATAGCATAGCAATACCACATATATGGTTGGAAAACACTAATTGGCCACAAGGTAGAGCTCACGGGGGAGGAAGTACCGTTTGACTTTTTTTTTTTGCACAGATTTAACCTGTATACGCAAAGTAAATAATAAAAAAAAATTCACAGTGCGTGCACAGGATTTTTTTTGATCTCATGCCAATCCATTCACANCAAATGTACTGAACGCTGGCAGCCCTATGATGTCATAGGATGGTACTCACTGTATTCTTGAGTACCATCCTATGACGACAGAATGCCGCCAGCGTTCAGCAAATTGCCTCTGAATGAATTGGCTGGCATGAGATCACTGTTGAAAAGTGAAAATATTGTAAAACTGTTTTTTTGTTTGCTCTCTGTTTAATTTTTTTTATTATTTGACATTTTTTTTACCTATATTTAATTCACAAAAAGCCAGCATAGTACAGATGCTGGCACTATGTCGGCCTTTTTTGAATTAAATACTGGTAAAAAAAATCTCAAATAAAAAAAAAACAAACAAAAAGAGAAAACACAAAACACATTTTTGGTTCACTTTGTTTTTTATTTTATACCACGTTCAGATTGCCTGGGCTTTAAAAAGCCGAAGGCATATCCGTGGTGCAGAGCCGGCGGGGCAGCGTCCAAGCGTCCTAAAAGGACTGTGATCATAATGATAATATGTCTTTTTAGGCCAATGACCTCCCCTTATACGCGCTGGAGCTGGCAGGCTGGCTCCAGGCGCGTTGAGATTGCGGCAAAGGAGGAGGAGGAGCCGGCGAAAATGCTTCTTTTTTTGACGGCTCTGAACACCGGCGCTCAGTGGCCAGCGTTTCTAAAATGACAGATTGCCTTCAGAGGCCGGCCTTTTCACTGAGGCCGGCGTTTTCAGTGAAAAGGCTGGCCTTTTGAGGCAATCTGAACGAGGTATAAGTTAACTCATTTATTTTTTTATTACATTTTTTATTTTATTTTTATATTTTATTTTTATATTTAAGCCCGTCATCTGTATTTACATTAACAGATGACTTTATACAAGTATATTATGACTATTAAGTCATCTGTCATCTGTAAACACAGATGACAGACTTTTATATTCATGTTTTAGTGTGTGTTCTACCAGAGCCTGTCAGTGTGATTGGTGCTTACATTAATACAAGTGTACTATTACTTGTATTAAGTCATCTGGCATGTGTAAAACACAGATCACAGACTTATTCATGAATGAATAAGGCTGTGATTTGTTTTACACATGCCAGATAGTCTGCGGTTCTTTGTCCAAAAAAAGCACTACAGTTCAGAAGTGACAAGTCAATTCACACCTTGCCTTTATAGTCAGGGGCTAGTGAACAATAATAACAAATCTAAACGCCACAAATAAAGGAAGGATGGAGCAGGAACAATCTGGAGATCAGCAATGTAAAAGGTAAAGCCAAAAAGAAATACCATTTCACAACAGTACTGAAAAAAAAAAGTAAAGATATCAAGCTAACTGCAGAGAAATCTAAAATATCAACCAAGAAAAGGCTAAAGACCTGGCCTGTGTTTAGGGTGGGTAAGTGTGGCCCAATAAGTGCCACGTTAGCCGGACCTTACTGTACAGAAGGAGGTAGTTCATACCACAATTTGCATTCTGTAAGTGTGGGGATGAGCATTCCTAGTCCGCATGCTGACATAGCTACTATTAGTGAGGATGCTTCTGAAGAACTGGATAAGGATGTAGATTCCATTATTAAAAAAGGCATAGATGTGGATGTAGTTGTTGTGACAGTAGAGGGAAAGGATTACATTGTTGTGAAGGCAATGGTGGATCCAGTGACAAGCCATTGTGATAAAAAGTCCATTGTCATGCCAGGGCAAAAGACCAATAAAGTCACTTCTTATATGTTTAATTATTTTCATCCAATCACAAAAACCAATGTCTTGCCTTGTGTAGCCTTTGCCAAAGCAAGTAAACCAGAGTAGGGACCTGCAGAACCTTGGGACCTCCTCTCTGTTACCTCACCTGCATCGGGTCCATCAGAGGTTTATGGGCAAAGACACTTTCACAATCATTATCAATTTGGAAACTAGTCCTGCTCCTGCATGCAATGACCTAAGCAGGTCTGACTACCAGTACGCTGTAGCTGTTAAGAAGAGTACAGGAAGGCAACCTATGATATAAGGAGCAAACAACTATGAACCAAGCGTTTGCAAGGGGGCAGAAGTAATCACTTCTATGTTGGTGCATCCATTATCCTTCAATAATTTGGTGAGTTTTATCCAGTTGCTTGAGGTCCTGTATCCATGCTACCATGTTCCATCTAGGTTCCACATCACCAGGACAGCAATACCCAGCCTTTACAGGGACATCGAAAGAAGTGTTATCAGTGTCCTAAAAAATGCAGCTGTATCCATTGACGGATGACGGATTTGTCATTTAGGACAATTCCACCAATATTTTTATTGTATTACGAGCAGCCAAATGTATACATGTCCTATGTTTTTCTCACACCATTAATTTGGTGGTTCAGCTTTTCTTGAAAACAAAAGAGCTGTTCAAGAAATGTTGTGAAGGGGAAATTCTACCCTCTACATGCTTCAGTGAATGGAGGAGTAGCAGAAGGTCATCAGCACTACACCTCTACTCAAGCTCACTGGAAATTAGAGTCAGGTCCCCTCATCTTTTCCAAATGCATCTTAGGAAACTGAAGGAGGAGTTTAGGCACACCAATTATGCAAAATATGTTGGACTGGTCATTCAGGCCCTAAATGCACTGTCCCAGGATCCAAGGGTCATCCATCTATTAAAAAAAAGAGGTGCAAAGAGCCCTTGCTCAGAAAATTGCCATCTGATTCGGGACATTGCACATCTCATTCAGTTTCTCTCATTGGGATTGCAAAAAAACTTTCCAGAAGAGAAGAACCACTGAAACAAAGTCAGGAATTGTATTTGATATCTAGATCAGACTGAAGGACTGATCTAGATATGTTGAGTGACCCTGCCTATTGTGCTAACGCATTGAAAAATGGTGGAAAATATATGAGTGATAGTGGCCAAATAGGCAGGTAGTAAGTTTAATTTCTTGCTAGAGAAAAAAGAAAAGTGGGGGTCTTTTCACAAACTGGCTTGTTTTATATGAGTTGCCCTCCGCTGTATATTCAGAAAGAGTCTTCATCGCAGCTCAGCACCTGATTAGCGGACTCGAATTTCTTCCCAAAAATGTGGAAAAAATTATGTACATAAGGATTCCAGTGAAGACAAATTTATTCTGTGTGAAGATGAGGGCGAGGGCAGATGATGAAATGTAATTTTCCTTCTAGTGATTTATAATACATTCCTGGTTTTGAGGCGGATGCGCTTCTTTGAATCAGGTCCGATGCATTTTTGGCAAACCCTTGTGCATTATTTTATTTTTTACAGTCTAGTTTATAAGTTTTTCTACTAATCTATCATAGCATAGGTGTTTTCACAAAAAGTGTTAATTAATGTTGTCCATAGAAAACAAACACATTTTAACTCTTTAACTTTAGAGATTACAGAATGCAAGCTTTAATGTGCAACACCAGCATTTTATACAATAACACAGTTGAGTAACTATAACCCCTGTAAACGCAAAAATGACATGTTGACTATAGCAAACAATCAGATTTAATCTGACATTATGTAGCATGTAATGACAATTTGAGAGATATAATTTAAATAGTTGCTATAGGCAACAGCACAAAAATGCAATACACAGAGGGCATTACAAAAACCCCAACCTGTTTACATAGAACCAAAGGAAAAACAAAAAAGTGTAGGTTATATACAAGAAAATAATGACTCAAGGAAGGTAAACAAACAATAAGCACACATACAAGTCATAGGAAACCATGCTTACAATAGAAGTTACTGTCAATTAATAAATTGTGTGTCTGAATCCCTGGCCTATTGTGCCTCTGGGAGATGGATCAGGAACTCCTGCATGCTCACCATCTGCTACTACAATATCTGGCCAAGGTTGTTGTAAGGCCAGATTGTGAAGCAGTCCACACATTATCTAAAACCTGTAAAGAAGGCTTGTAGGGAATCTGGACTTTTTAAGGCACCTAAACCTAGATTTTAAAAGCCCAAAGATACATCCTATCAAGATGGCCTCATCACTATGTAAGTGAGTGCAAACTATGGCTGCCAATACAGATGGAAATCATGAGAGTTAATACTGTACGTTCATGCCACTCTGCATCATGGCTGAGGAAACAGACATTTGTGTGCATAAATATACACAGAACCCTTAACATTTGAGAAAAGTGTCTTGAAAGTGTCCCCTGCGAATTACCAATCACTCATTCTGTCACTGGCTGTAATGAGCCAGTGGCCATAAGGTGAGTGGCACACATTAATTTATGCAGCTTAGAAACCAAATGAGTCATAGAAGTATCTGGTTCTTTTCATAATGTGTCAGGAATTTGGTGTGGTTGAGTCAAAATAATTTCACAACCTCCTGATCAGAGAAGGAGGCCAGGTCCAAATACACAAAAAAGGAGCATACATGATGGGGTATTCCCCACCTGGGCCCGACCTGGGCATCGACAATGTAAACAGCGATTTGAAAGCAAATATCTGTTTAGTAAATGAAAAACTGGCTATCTTGTCACCCAAATCGATTCAACACAGTGATTTAACCAAATCAACACTTTGTAAATCCCTTCGCTGGAGAGATGTATTCTTCTTTAATGAGATTTAGGTATAACTTTCATACTATGCGAGGAGTGAGAAGAAAATATTCAGTGGGAGTCTTTGTAGGAATGGGTCTCCCATTAATATAGTGTTGATATGTATGTGTAAAGCAATGTATTTTATCTTTTTTGTCCTTATAGCAGCTCAGTTGCAAGTTTTAAATGAAACATCTATAGAGAACCATGAATAAAATCATTACAATTCCACTGTAATGAGCCAAGCTTGAACCCTTTAATTATTTAATAAATTATAGTTATCAGCAGCAGTGCTCTCAACATATAGTATATGTTGCAGGAAGCACCAGGGAAAGCCATTTGCTTTACACATTATGGGGTATATTTACTAAGTGCGAGATTGCAGTGAGATTGAAAAGTGGGATTCAAGTTCACATTCTCCAGTGTGCAAAATAAAATTGGATTGGTTGCTATGGGCAACATCCCCACTTTCCAATCTCACTGGAATCTCACCACTTAGTAAATATACCCTATATGTTTGGAGTTTAACATTAGGAATTATGATAACAAAAAAAAAAAGTACAGTATTCCAAATCTCCAACTGGACACCACTTGGACCACCCTCCTTTACAAAAACATCAGGAAATATCAAATACCCTTGTTATTTACATAGTAAGTCACCATTTTTTTGATCATAAAAGAGCTATTGATAGTGAACCACTGTTAGCAGTTTGTTGCTGGTTAAGCAGGTAAAATCTATAAAAACATATACACATATAAGAACATTGCTTTCTAAAGCTAACTTTAAGTGCTACACACATCTTTATTTCATTTTAGTTGCTTTAGCCTATTCTTGCCAACACTTTCATTTATTTAAAATATATATTGGGAAGGACCAGTGCTGTATACCTAGAAAGTTGAAAGCTCTAGACCTACAGAGACAAAAGTATGTGTGTGTGTATCTCTCATTGGGAGGAATGTGTTCAAGCAGGATACATGTAAATCGGTCGTGCGTGAGCAGTGTCCAGTGATGGGCTACAGGTGTATATTTCTTATAAAAGCAGCTCTCACTACAGATCACTCTCAATAAACAGTTAAAAAACTCCATTGACCATCAATCTCAATCAGGGGCCCACTGTCAGCTCTAGGCCCGGGTAAAGAGAACCCCCCCCCCCCTCTCTGGACGGCCCTGGTCAGGGAAAGGATCAGCATGGACGGCCCTGGTCAGGGGAAGGATCAGCAAGGCTATTCCCAGCAATAAGTCAGCAACAACAGCACCAAAATGACTGGAGCAGTCAATGAGCATTTGAGAGTCAATAGAAGACTTAAATACCAGTGAAATGTATTGTTTTACCCTAACTCCAACTTTTACCCTAAATCTGCAGCATAACTTCAACATCCCCTTTCTATTAACTATTTCTTCTCTTCCATCTATCCCTCACCTTCCCATTCTATGAACCATTCTCTCCCCTCAGCCTAATGCTAGCCTTCCCCTTTTATGAACCATCCCTTCCCCTCAGCCTAATTATTCTTTTTTTATTAACACTAACCTAATTAATTACCATTGGGTAGTGTCTCTGTCATCCTGTAGCCTCTGTTGGATGATTGTTTGAACGGTTGGGTAATGAGCTTTGGAGAAAACACTCAGTTGCTCTAGTGAATGGCTAACTTTCCAAAATATTTTGGCATTTTTAAATTTTTTCGTAAAATAGAATGATTACATTTTTATATTTTGGATGATGATACTGCTGCATTTCAAATCTCAGTTGCATAATTGATAAGATTGTTCGCTCTGGAAAAAGCTTCTTCTTTCAATGGTGTATTCCTATAATATGTGGAGATTGTTTGTGAAGGGTATTAATGTAATATCAAAAGAAAAGTAATGCTATAATATGAGGTCTGTAAAGTAGTTTTCTGTAATATATTAGTAATATCCATATGAGATTGCTTTAATGTGTGGATGTGAGTGATGGATGTCTGAAGGAATATTGTAATATGTGTATAAAGGTCTATCTATTAGAGAAATATGTTGGATAATTTAAAGAAATATAGAATATAGGTGAGAAGTTGGGGAACAGAGGGTGGAAAGCCATAAATGATTTACATTTTTTTTTATTTTTTGAGGTTTCCTATATTCTGTAATCGTTCTATCTAATATTGTGCCACACTAAACAAAATCTTTAAATCTGTTGGTGTTCTAGGGAACCCCAATATCCATGTTCATTTTCTCCATATTTCATTTACCTCTAAATTCTGCTACTGTATAAACATTTAAAACCAATAATCATCTGCCCTGCACACCAACAACTGGTAAATTCTATCTTTTGGATAAAACAAACTATTGGACCTTCAGGTTAGGTTTCTTCAGTTACCTACTGACTAACGAAGTCTGTATTTTATAAAAGCAAAATGGCCCTAGGGAAGGAATATGAAAGTTAAAAGGTGATAAAATTCTTATATTCTAACAGAGTGATGTATTGAAAGGCCAGGACTTTGCTGAAGGTTTATTGTAAGCGGATACTAGCATGATACACTGTATCAAAAGGTATAAAACTTACCTATTTCATCTAAAAAAAACTGAGAGAAGTGTCATGGTTTTAAAGTACCATCACTCAGAATGCATTGTCTTTGTTCTTGCTAGTTTAAAAAAATAAGAAAACTCCTGACAAAATGTGCTTTGAAACATATCTATCTATCTATCTATCTATCTATCTATCTATCTATCTATCTAACTATCTATCTATGCATTTTATCATCCACATAGAAATAACTTTATTAAAATATTGTTGCTTCATAAGATATGTGGGCAGTTGCATTTTTATGGTCCAGATGGTTTCTGAAGGCTTTGATATATTTAAAAGGGCACTAGATGATTTCATGACATTGGAGAATCAATGACGCATAAAAGCACACATGGGCTTAGAGTAGACAAAGGTACATTAACTTAATATACTTCTGAATGCGGACACACTAGTCATCACTAATATTTGGTATGTCTCTGTGTGAACTGGACAATGTATATACCTAGAATGTACCATAAATTCCTATGTTAATTGGTCTTCAAAGTGGCCTCAAAAAAATACTGGGAGGCTTATCAAATGATATTCAATTGTCACAGTATCAAATTTTTAGGAATATAAACATCCTTATGAATGTAAAATATAAGTAACTTTTTTTAATTTCAGGTATACATTGTTTAAACTTCTTTATATACTAATAATAGACTTAAGAGCATTGGAAAAAACACTCAGTTGCTCTAGTGAATGGCTAACTTTCCAAAATATTTTGGCATTTTTACATTTTCGTAAAATAGAATGATACATTTTTTATATTTTCAATGATGATACTGCTGCATTTCAAATCTCAGTTGCATAATTGATAAAGTTGTTCACTATTCTGACATTCAATTGTCACAGTATCACATTTTTAGGAATATAAACATCCTTATGAATATAAAATAAAAGTAACATTTTTGAATTTCAGGTATACATTGTTTAAACTTCTTTATATACTAATAATAGACTTAAGAGCATTGGAAAAAACACTCAGATGCTCTAGTGAATTCCATACATTAGCACACAAAGAATTTGCAATCCAAACTTCCACATATAGGAGAACAGTGCACTCCCCTTGTACTCCTACATGAGGAAGGCACCTTTAAGTATTCCGCTTGCAGGACTGTCCAACAAAAATATGCTAATGATGTAGTAGAATACATATAAATATTACCAATAATGCCTAGTTGTTATATATATTGCTTCTTTTCTATATAATATATATTCTGTTTGGGCTAATTACTTAAGAGTTTTTCCATAAGTTGTATCAATGTCATCAGGATTAGTAAATTAGAAAATTATTTTATTTGTTTTCTAAGTAATTGATTAATAGCAGCATCAAGCTACAGAAAGAAGTAATGACCGTGAACTATACATTCCTATGCAACTCTCTGTTGTGCTCTTGGCTTATTAGGAGACCACTTGGCAAACTTTATTTACATTAAACCTAATAATGATGCAAAACAATAACCTTCTACTGCAGCAATAAGCAATAATTAGGTGGTTTAAAATGTGAGTGTGTGAAGCTGCTGAGACTTTATATATGTTTGTATTTGGCTTAATTAATTAATCAGAATGTCATTAAAGTAATGAAGTTGAGCAGCACATGATGGAAATGTTCCAGATTTTGGCGCAAGTGCAAATCTGGAGTTGCGTTTTTTTGTTGAAAATCGCTACTCTGCTTCTGGCATAATGTGTTTTTTTTACACATTATTTGCAGGTTGAATTTTTTTTTCCTAATTATGTTGTTTTCTTTTTTAGATTGGTACCTACTATGTTATGTAATTTTATTTTGACTATAATAAACATGGATGTATTTTTTTTTACTCTGTTATATTTTAGTTTTGTAATAAACCTGTGTTGTGTTTTTTTATACAATGTTACACTTATTTTTTATTTTTTTTTTTTATTGGAGTTCAATAACATACAAAACAGAAAGCAGAACAGAAAAAGCAGTACCTTACNTAGTCACGAAAGACAAAACAGAAAACGTAGTACCTTACATAGTCACGGAAAACAAAGTAAAGAACATCACCTTACATAGTCACAGAGGAGGCCTAAGGTCTCAGATAACATGACGTAGCAAAAACAAGTAAGTAGCGGTAACAACATAATGGGAGTAAGCTACGAATGAAACCGAGCCCGGGCACCCGTAGGAAGTATGGGACGCCATGTGAGACGGGGGACAGGGTGGTAGTCGTAAGGTCAGTCGTCCAGGAGTCGGATAGGGGGGTCTAGGTTTAACGTCCTAACGTTGTACCAGTCCGTGCGCTGGAAGCATCTATGGATGGAATTCCGAGTGGGAAGGGGTAGGGAGTCGATATACGCCTCCCAGAGCGAAAACAGTTTCCCGACGCTGCGCTCTTTGTGTAAAGAAGCCTCCAACCAGTCCATGCGGAACACGAAAAAAAGCTTAGTGTAGAACAAGGACAATATCGGAGGCTCCTTGTGGATCCACATGTGCAGGATGCACTTGCGAGATACTGCCGGGAGAATCAGAAGCAGGCGCTTACAAGCTTTTGCCCCTTTGATGGCAGGGTCCAGAATGCCCAGGACGGCCCATTGTGGCGTAAGAGGAGCATAGTTCAGCAGGGTGGTTGAGGCGTACGATTGGACCTGTCTCCAGAAGCGTTTAATCATCAGGCATTCCCACATACAATGCATGAAAGTCGCTATAGGGGCCGAGCATTTAGGGCAACTAGCTGAGTCTAAAAGACCCGCAGCGTAGCAGCGATTGGTGGAGAAATACCCTTTGTAAAATATATTGAAGAACATTTCCCGGTATGTATTAGCAGGAAGAACTGAGCAAGAGTAAAGAAATGTCTTAGTTAGAAGGTTCAGCGAAACATCCGGGAATATGTCCAGCCACTTTCGGAAACCAGGAGGGTATGGCTCCGCCGCCATAGAGTCTCGGAAATAGCGGTAATGCAAAGAAATCAAGGCCCTAGGGGGGGCCTATCCAAGAGTTTGTCCAGGTCATTGGACCAATTGTTCTCTGTGAAATCCTGAGTAACAGCGGAGATATAATGGGCCGCCTGGGACAAAGCAAAGTCATGGGTCGCGGGTAGATTAAATCTGTCTCTCGCTACCGCTCTTGTAGAGATTGCGTGTCTAGGGGGATCTGTCAGAGATCGGATATGCCGAAGGCCCCTTGACCTCCAGAAGGTAAACGGATAGGCAGCCCGACCTGAATGAAAGGCTGGGTTGCCCAGTAAGGGGAGGAAAAGGGACTCGTGGCCACGAAGGCCCCTCCTAGCGCGGACGGCATGCCAGAAACGCCAAGGGGACAAGAGCAAGGGGTTGTCTATAATAAATTGCGGAAGGTCGGCTCTACGTGCATGCAGAAAACCAGAAGGAGCAGTATATAGGGAACGGATAAAATCAGCGAACACGTGTCCAAATCTACGTTGAGCAAAGATGCATTGCAGGTGCGCCCAGGAGACTTTATCAAAGGCCTTCTCCGCGTCCAGCCCCAATAGAATACCCCGCTCCCCAGAGGAGGGTCCCTGTGAGGCAGCTATGACCGCTGCCACCGCAGCGCGAACACCCCGAACCGAGTGGCGATGATGAGTGAACCCCAGTTGATGGCAGGTCAGGATGTCAGGCAATATGGATTGGAGACGATTAGCAATAATTTTGGACAATAGTTTGCAATCCTGGTTGAGGAGTGTGATGGATCGATAGGACGTCAGTAAGTCTGGGGGCTAACCAGGCTTCGGGAGCAGGATGGTAGTGTCGTCCGTAAAGGATGGGAAGGGCGTCCCGTCAAGGTACATGCGGTTAAAGAGGTCCGTCAGTAGAGGGACTAGGTTACCGGACAGGATTTTGTAAAACTCGGCCGGGTAGCCGTCCGGGCCCGGGGTCTTATTGTTGTGGAGCGAGGCAATGGTGCGGGTGAGCTCCTCCGCCGTAATCCTGGCCTCCAGAGTCTCGCGTTGGGCAGGGGACAGTCTGGGTAAATT
The DNA here is from genome assembly GCA_016617825.1 of Platyplectrum ornatum. NCBI lineage: Eukaryota > Metazoa > Chordata > Amphibia > Anura > Limnodynastidae > Platyplectrum > Platyplectrum ornatum. Next base: position 42,795 of record JABWIB010000668.1, on the reverse strand, counting down.
TGCCCTGTCCAGTAAAGCTTCGTGCATCGTGGGATCACAGGGCATTTTAGAATATAGCGATGTATAATAATGCTCAAACGCATGGAGTATGTCTTCCGTTGTAGTAAGGCGGTGACCCGTGGCCGGATCCTTAATAACGAGGATAGGGGGCTTACGAGAGTAGGATTTTGTGAGGTTGGCCAGTAATTTACCCGATTTATTGCCCCAGCGGTAGTACTTTTGCCTAGTATAGTCAGATTGGGTCTGAGCCTGAGATGTCAGAAAAGTTTCCAGGAGCCGGCGTTCAGTCATATAAAGGGCTAGATTGTCGTTGGACGGGTCATCAGTATAATCCGCAAAAGCCCGCTGCACAGAGCGCAGTAATAACTCATGCTTGTCTTGAAGAAGCTTACGTTGTCGTGCCTGGTAGGATATGATGTGTCCCCGCATCACCCCCTTAGCAGTGCTCCAAAGGAGAACTGGGTCTTCCCAGTGTGCTATATTGTCATCGAGGAATTCAGCCCATCTGGCCTTGAGAAATTCCCGGAACGCGTCCGAGGCATAAAGGTGGGTGGGGAATCGCCAGGATCATGCCCCGAGTGTGACCATAATCGGGGCATGATCCGAAACCACAATGTCCAATAGGGTGGCCGTCAGAAGTCTAGGGAAAAGAGTGTCAGCTATCAAGATGTAGTCGATACGAGAGAAGGATTTGTGGACCTTAGAATGATAGGTATAGGAGCGGTCAGTCGCCACGGGTCTGAGATGCCATGTCGAGTCAGCAAGTAGGGGATACCTTCCCTGGGAGTAGGGCGGTTGGTTGATTGGGTCCGGGATCGGTCGAGACGGGGGTCACTCACCGAGTTGAAGTCACCACATATACACAAATTCGGGGTGTCGCGCTGAAGGAGGAGGTGGGACAAGGACGCAAAGAAGGCCTGGTTAGGACCATTTGGGGTGTAGACGTTAACCAAGGTAAACCTTTCTCCCCCAACCACCAGAAACAAGATGACATATCGCCCTTGGGGATCACGAATACACTCCTCCAGGACATATTGCAGTTGTTTATGGAGCAGTATAGCCACCCCCCGGGATTTAGAGGAGTGGCAGGCGACGAGGCATTCAGAGAACCAGGAGCTACGCAGCGCTGCGGTAGTGGGATGGGCCCAGTGAGTCTCCTGAAGCATCATAATGTCACAGTCAAGCTTGCACAGATGGGTCAGAACCTTACGGCGTTTAATGGGGGAGTTTAATCCGCCAACGTTCCAGGAGCCAACGCGCAGGCAGGGTGGGGGCTGTCTCGGTCCTAAAGGCAAGTCAGTGGGGAGCGCCATGTCGGGAGGTCAGGGCGTCGAGAGAGAACCCAGGGCAGTATCGGTCAGTGAAATATGGGCCATCAGGCGCAGAGGGGCAGGAATGACACCATGGGCAACCATCCGTAGTGGAAGGCAACAAGCTAATGTAAGTGGTAACAGGTACAGCAAATATAAGATAACAGTAAGGTACACATAACATGAGCAATGAACTCCAGAACCACACATTTTCAACTTTTCCTCCAGAACAACACAACTCTGATCAGAAAAATACAGATCAGGAGCAGGGAACAGAAACCAAAATAGGGAAAGGGAACTGACAGGTAGGGGAACACGGGGAATACAGAGGCAGTCTAGCTGCGACATAGTCAGGTAGGCCCGGTGGTCGGGGAGTCATCAGGACAGGCGTCAGGATCTAACGTCTCCAAAAAGGCCTCTAGGCTTTTGGGCATCATGAAACACATGGTCAGTGCCCGCGTGGGTAATACGTAAGCGGGCTGGGTATTGGAGGGTAAATCGCATACCTTGGTCGTACAAATATCGACACAGGGGGGTGAAAGCCTTACGGCGTTGTGAGAGTTGGACCGTGAAATCTTGGAAGATTAATATCTTGTGGGAGTTAACCAGCAGGGAAGTGCAGCCACGGTAGGCCCGGAGCACCGTCTCTATATCTCTAAAATGTAAAAATTTAGCGATGACGGCCCAAGGTCGATCAGGGCGCCCTTCCTCGCTGGAGCGGGCCAGGCCGAGGCGGTGAACCCTCTCTTTCAAAAGGGGGGGGATCAATTCAAACTGCGCTCCCCAGCCGCTCCTCTCACTATACCGTAGGTTCTAAATCCTACACTAAAACAGTATTAATAAAAAGTACATGTAAGTGGGCGCCGGAAAAAATAATAATTAGGTGAACAGTATTTAAACAAGTTCCATCAATAGTGCCATACAATTAAGTCCTGCTCCTAGTATCTTGAAGGNATTCTCCAATGACCCGTTGCAGCCCTTAAATCCAATCTCTGTTAAATCCAGATAAACCTCAAAAGATATAAGCATATAAACAAAATGCACCGTTAGGAACACATAAATATAATAATTTCATCCAGCACCTCAAATGACACGTGATAGCTCTTCGATACAATTACTTTTTAATATCAACACTCCTCAAAAAATATGGACATATATCATTAAAAACACATGACAACAATAAAAACAATCCAGTAAAAAAACTCCTCAAATGCCTAAAACGGATGGAGCTTTACCTCCCCAAAGGGAGATAAACCACACTGAGCGTACCCGAGTCTCGGATGGAATATGTCTCTTTCTCCTAGATCCTTTGGCTTGAGAAAGTTCCCACAGAACGAAACGCGTCGCCTTTTACTGCACCTCCGGGACTTTTTAAACATTGAAACTGTTGGTCTATGCTAAAAGAGAGAGAAAAAAGACTGAGTATCCTAAGGAGAAAAAACAACTGCCTGTTCAGAGCCCATTAAAAGGAGAGTTACATCCTCCCCCCTCCCCGCTTCTTTTCCCATCCACGAGGCGGAGAGGAGAGGTTGCTGAGAGAGCGCTGCAGCGGCACAGGAGTTCTCCCAACTGTGCGTTGCCGGTAGTGAGCGCCTCTGGCTGAGGGGGGCTGGGGGGATCCCGGATAGCCACAAAGGGGTCCACCTGGCAGCAATGTGGAGCAGGAGCCTACCTGACCTGCAGCGTGCAGGGGACAAGTGGCAAGGTGTCCCGGGGGCTCTCAGTGCACACTGGTGCACCAGGACAGCCAAGCAACCCTGCACGTGGCAATCAAGGGCAGACTGCGAAGATGGCGGCAGCCACGAGTAGGGGCAGGCAGGAGCAGGGAGGAAAGATCTGCAGTGTGGACGGGCTGGAAATCCGGTGGGAGGTTGCAGGGAGCCGGGGGATGACACCTCCACTTGCCTGCACTTATCCTCCGGTGGAGTGTGGGCAGAAAAGCGTGTAGAAGAGCCGCGGGAAGCGGCGAACAGTGACAGCTCCACACGGTCCTGGAGGAGCTCAGTAAAATGCGGCCATCTTCAGCAGCGCGTGCACCGGAAGTCCCCCTGTTACACTGACGCTGTGTCCAGAGCCTCTGCCAGTGCTTACAGCGGTACACACGTGCCGGCTTTCATGAATGAGAAAAAAAAAATGTATAAAAAAAATTATTTAAATAATAAGAAAAAAACACAAAGACACTTCAATTACTATTTTAATATTATTTATTATTTTTATTTTTATTTTTTACCTTTTTTTACACTTAACGAGGCAGGTAATTGTCCATAGGACATTACCTGCCTCGGTCCCCTCGGAGACGCAGGGCTGAATCAGCCCCCTGATTCAGATTTGAAAATCCAATTGGTTTTTGGCTGGATGCGTTGCCAATATGCAATGCATATGTGCGGATAAAAAAAAATCAACCGCAATGTAGCTGTAACAACAGAATACAAACTTTTCCAATCGAATAATGGTGTGTTTTAGCATGATTATTATAATTGCACCACCTCTGATCATGGTTGAGCTAGGGTCAGTTAATTGTAAAGGAACAAAAGGCCAAAAAAATCCAAACATAACTAATTATATTTACATTATGTTTTGCAGACAACTGTTCCATGTTTCTGTGCAAGAACCAGGTGGGTACATAGCTTCCAACTGTTTTTAAAAACAACTCTTTCTCAGGTTTATGTTTAAATGCATATAGAGACAAAATCAAATTAGCTTGAGAGTCTATTCTCCATCTTAAGGAAATTATTTAATAATATTTTATTAATTGTTGGGGAAAGCAGTTAATCATAAATTGTGGTAGGTGGGGTTATTTAATCATTTTCAAGGTAATTCATCCATGAATAATTACATAGGAGTAAAAATCTGTCATAGCAGTCAGCAAAGGCACAAATGTGCATAGAATATCTATTTATAGATAATAACATACAATAGTATCATTACTAACTATTCTGCAGACCAATATTGGCTGACAGGTCACATGCATGACATTTACCGTGACATAATAAAATTCAGAAGCCAGTAAAATATCTGGCAACTTTTAATCTTTTTTATTTTCTCAGTTATTTAGGATATCACAGTTCCATGGTTTAGTAAGCTTCACATCAGAATACAGATTAGATAGATAGATAGATAGATAGATAGATAGATAGATAGATAAATAAAAAGCACATGTATAATAAAAAGCACATATATATATATAATAAGTCTAAAGGGTTCACCCCTTATTTCTGGAACTACGTGAAGAACCAGTAGACAGTGGTACAGTTCCTGTAAGGTGTTTTGTTTTCTAGATCAGCTACAAACTTCAACTGCTGGGAGATTCCCTGGCAGAAGCCACAGACACTGCAGTCTAACAGCAACATAGAGCAGAAGAAAAAAAAAGAAAATTTGAGCACAGTTTAGGAAGGATAAAAACTCCTTGATGCTTCCTATTTATCATTAATACCCCTGACTACCTGACTTCAAACTGACTACCCTGGTAATTCAGTCTTTTACTACCAGGTAGTTTGCTGGGGCTCAAAATTACCCTAGTCATACTGCTGAATTACCCTGGCAATTCATAAACTACTCGTCAACACCGTTCACACTGAACCAGGGTAGTTAGGTGAAACATCTTTGCTGCTGCACCGCTCTTCATTTATAATGGGTGCTGTATATACTCAGTATATATGTTGTATATATTCAGTTCAAACAGCACCCGTTGCAGAGCGATACAGCAGCAGTTACAATGGCGGATTACTGCATGGTGCCTGCCCAAGTAACATTACCCAGGCAGGCCCGTTCACACTGAAGACTATCCGGGACTAAGCAGGGTAAAATCCTGCTTTTGACCCGGGTAGTAGAGCTGGACAGTGCTGCCCGGGTAGTCATTTTAGCACTGTTTACACTGAGCGCAGTACCCGGGAAGTTGACTGAACAATGTGAACAGGGTATAATTGTTCTTAAGGGGGAAGAGAGGCGTTGAATTCTGATATCTGAAAAAAGGATACTGGCGGCATATGACACCTGAAACCGAAATTATGTCCTGAAAGTTGAGCAGGAAAGACAGGGAAAAATCTTGAACTTGGCATATTTCAGAAATTTTAAATTTAGAAATAATTCATGCATAGTAACTATTATATGTAATCAGCTTCATGCTGCCTGAGCACACTACTGCTAGTTTCCTCAATTATTATATATTTTCCCTAATATTAAAAATGTGTTTTGCCAATCATGTTCTTTAAAAATAGGAACAGTCAACCACGTTATTTTATTCTCTACATAGTTAAATCAAATTACATGTATTCTGCATTGGGTCTGCTATAGAAGGCCTTTGTGTGGTAAAGGCTAATGCACAGCTGAAAGTCGCTAAGTGGGCCATTTAAGTATGAAAAATTTCTGTTGACATCTGTAAATGTCCCCATATTAATCTGTGTCAGACTTCTACTGCAGTGAAGCAGTTTAACATGAACAAATCATAGTTACAGCATTTTCTAAAACTATTTTAAGGCCTTTTAGAACAATCTGTATTCTAAATGTTGAACTCTAGAGCCACTGGCTAGACCTTAAGGTTCAATACCAAGAAACAAAGTCATGAAAGCAAATAGCAACTAATTTATAGAATATCTTTTGGCTATTTTTCCTGAGTTATAGTTCCTTCTTGCTTAGCGACAGACTGAAAGGTTTCTGGTCAAATTTACTTACAATAATTTGTTGTTTTTATAGAATAGATTTGTAAAAGCCTCAGGAATAGTACTGAATAGGATTTATTATTGACTATCCAGTAGGTAAATGCATAATAAATAAACGTTGATGTGGGTTAACATTCCTTAATCTCAAAGCAGTCATTTCACGGTAAAACACAGAGAGAACAATTCATCATATTTTGTAAACCTACATTCTTATGTGTTTGCGTTATTAGATAAGAAATAAATAAGAAGTATTCTACAGGAAAATTGCAACAAACTGTTGTCTTAAAGTTTACTTAGCACCTCTATATTTATAAAATGTATAAACAAAATGTAAATTTGGAATTAATGTTGTGGTATAATATGTTGTCTTAATTGCCTTTAAAAATGTAGATTATAATACAGACAAATGAGTTATGTTTGTGCAAAAGAAAGGTATGATAATGAAAGAGCAATGACAATGTGGGAGCAATAATGCTATGTAGTATGTAGGGAAAAGGAAACATTAAGGCCTAAATTTAGCTCTCCGTTTCATTTTTCACACTGGAGAATGGGAGCTTGAATCTGATTGGTTGCTATAAGCAACATCTCCACTTTTCAGTCTCCCTGCAATTTAGGCCTACATCTGTAATCAGGGCCGGCGCTAGGTCTGCGGGCGCCCTAGGCAGACCTATCACCGCGCCCCCTTTGACGCGCCGTGCCGTGATGACATCTTGCGGCTTCAGAACCACCGCGGAGGGCGGCGAGTGGTCCCGTCCGCCCTCCCGGTATTGAATTTACACTTTTTTTGTTATGTATTTTTTCTCCCCCTGCCTCGCTGCCACCACTCCCCTGGTCTGGGGAGGCACAAGACAGGTTCGAAGACAGAATCGAAGACGGGCCTATCCGTGCACAAGGGGGCAGAGCTTTGGTGCGGATGGACGAGGTTTGGGCATGTAGGGGAGGGGCTGGGTGGGGTTTGGCCAGGCAAGGGGCGGGGCTCTCTCCCAAGCAAATGTGGATGGTCTCCTGTTGCAATCAATATCTCCTGAATACTGCAGGGATCCACATTTGGACCTCCAAACAGAAACATTGTGAGGATTTGCTCCATAATTTTGGATTGATTTATGTTTAAAGTCTGTTTTGATGCAGCAAGTAACAGGCATTGCAGTGGTTTTCTACATAAGTCCATAAAAATAAATTGTAAAATGTTGTGTATTTTGAAAGGCATTTTGTTGGACATCACTTTTGCAATTACATGACCCTCACCCCAATAACAAATGGTTTTAGTAAGTCTCATTCTGCCCAGTGGAAAGAAGGGTTTGTCTAAAAGCAGACGACATATTTAAGAATGACACAGGTTATTTTCATTTAGTTCTAGAATTATGCAGCTGGCATCTGTTTCATTAGTTTCAAAGACATGAAAGTACAAGCTGCTGCTTCAATATTTTAAGCTCGCTGTGGATAGAAACAACCTGCCATGATTAGAAATAGCTTATGAGGTAATGCAATAAGCTAGTTTTATAAATAAGCTTATGTGACACAGAAGTTACTGAGAAAGAACATATTAATGGTCAGACAGGGTTTAATAGCTGCAATGGTTGAGGGCTTTACTGGTAGATAATTGCCTGTGACTTAAGTTATGTCTGTACATAAAAAGCACAGGTGCATAATGAAGGTCAAGGACAATTATTAGTCTACATCGTCTACGCTGAGAAACTGAAAATAGATTAGTCGTTTGCTACTTTAATGTTCCAAATATGGCTGGATTTTTTTTCTCCATTTACTGATTATTTTGTGCTGAAATGTTTGAACACTGTAGGAAATATATTCTTGCTTGTAGGCATTTTCTTCATGATAGTATTGTGTTGACTGATATATAAGCACAATGGGGGAAATTTACTAAGCGCAGAGACTTCCATCTGGTTGAGTTTCATGACAAGATGGTCATTTTTGCGTTTACTAAACATCGAGTTTCGATCTTGACACCAAATCGACGTGGCGGTAAACCGAAATCTCTCTTCAGAGAGTCCATGGTAAACAGATGCTATCTGAAACTGTTATTTATTATGTGATTTACATGGTAATTGTTTTGATGCTTGATGGGAACCCCTTTTTGTGTTGTGCATGTTCAGAACTGCAGTGAAACATAAGTAGTACTTCCACATGCAGAAATTGATCATACAGGACTGGGTTTGCTAGTGTGTAACTTCACTTTGTATGTACAAATGTAAGCCAATTGGATGCGAGGAGGCATTAAGAGCTCTATTTACTTTTCACTTCATTTTGAAGTCATAAGTATTGGTCCGCTCAAGGGCACTTCATCTGAGAGATGCGTGCATAGGACATAAGGTAGTGTTCTGGACACTTAACTAGCCTGTTGCAAATATGTAAATACCCGGGCGCTTCACTACCTATGAGGATGTGATGTATGCAAGGAGTGAGTGTAAAAAAGTTTTTTATTTGGTACAGATAAAATACAAAATATTTCAAAATATCACACAGAGTATGATCCTCGGTCTATCAGACTAGTATCTGCCGGCAGTTTCACACAAAAAACAATATATATACATATAAATAGGCAACAAAGTACATAGCAGACTTAACTAGCCTGTGCCAGGGTAGTGCATTAAGAAGATACAAGCATACCTAAGCAATGGAAAATGTATGTAACCCTTAACTGTCTGAATCACTCATCAACAGTAGTGGCCAGACATTATCTAGCCATGTGCTTTACATGCCTCATTGGGAAATATAGACATGTTGTTTGAACTGTAACACTTATTTTAATCAAAACAGATGTATCACCTGGCTTTGTTTTAATGATTCAGGATGGTAACAGGAATGTGTTACGATCTGTGGTTTTATTGCAGATAGAAGTTTCAGGGACTCCGGGGCTGATTCAGCCCTGCGTCTCCGCCAGCCAGATGTGATGTTTCGCCGATCTGTGCATGCGCAGATCGGCTCTGAATGGCACGGAGTCGGGCGCAAAGCCTGACTCCGTGCCTCTGCGACTCTGCAATATGAAAATGAGAAAAGGGGCGTTCCACACCCCTTTCTCATTTACATGTGCGCTTTTAGCAGGGCTAAATGGTAGCACAGCCTGCACCATGTCTGGACATGGTGCAGGCATAGCACAGAGGGACCCAGGCAGATAATGTCCTATGGACAATTACCTGCCTCATTACCTGTGAAAAAAAGTAAAAAAATAAAGTAAATATAATAAAAAAAATAAAATATTAAATAAAGTGTGTCTGTGTTTTATTTTTTTTTATTTAACTAATATCTTTTTTTTTTTCATCGGACCGCTGCGAGTAAACACTGGCAGAGGCTCCGGACACAGCATCTGGAGCCTCTGCAGTTTTTAACATAGCGCAGGGGTGCGGGGCATAAGGCATGCCCCTCTCCCTGCGCTCTATTCAGAGCTGCGCTTTTGCAGCATGCGGCTGCCAGATACACTGAATCAGGTCCTCCATTGCTGTTAGAAATGGCAATGTTCAGGTAATTCATTTGTTGAAAATTGGTGGTAAAAGTGAATTTGATTAAAAAAAATTAAATTATGTTAATTTGTTTATTCAGAGGTTCAAAATAACAAAATATATCACAAATATTTTGGATGACGATTCCTCCACCGCAAATGATGATATCATTACATCTAGACAGATTACCCGAAGCTGCATTTAACATATTTAAGTAATGGAACCTTTATTACTAATACTGAATACTGAGTTATCAACAATGTTCCTACATTTGCCTACATAATTCACATACCAATCGTTGTAGTTTATGTTCTGTATTATTATTATATTTTTGTTTGTATTCATTGCAATTGTATGTAAAATGTCAACTTGTTGGCATAGCGATAAATAATTTACCAACGATGTGTCAGATTGAAGGGACATTCAAAACAATAGTTATTTTACTCCTGCTGTTTTGTGGAATGCACAAGGGTCATCCTACAGTAGGTCTCATTATATTGTGAATACTGTTTTCATAATATCTCAGGCTGCCATAATATCAACTTATCGTTGGTGAATGCAATTTATTTAAATAAGTTAATGAGCAGTATTTGAAATGATCAATAATACAGTGTGTAATAATAATAAGACAATGACTTAGTTGCTGATAATATTTAAGAAATTTCACCAAATTCAATGGGCAAATTTTCATATGAAATACACAGCATTCAGCTATGTCAAGCTTGAATTAGAGCAAAGCAAAACATATGCAGTAAAATGTTAATTCAGGCTATGTCATTTATATTCTGAAATAATAAAGTTAGCATATTTAGCTGTTTATGAATGCTATTAGTACTAGAACATCATTTCCCATGAAATTCAAGAAAGAGGTGCACATGTAACTTGGTAAAGCCATGTTACATTTAAGAAGAAGCAAATATAAAATATGGTAACTCTGAAGCATTGTACAAATAATAAACCTCTAAGGAAGACTGCTGCTACTGGTGAGATGATGTGACTTCTGCGGACAGTTTGTAGTGTACAGTGGTATCCTCCAATTTTAGAGTAATTACCACTATGCTGTTGCTAGTCAAGACTGCAGTAAATATACATGTGAGGCAATTCCTCCACCATAAGCAATTATCTATAGGACTGTAAGCAACAATTCTAGAAGATTTGAAAAGCTAAATAAAAGCCAGCCGTTTAGGCTTAACAAGCCCCTGATAGCATTAGGATCCTGTTGGTGTAAGCATGTTTGTGTGCTATGATTAGAGATGATTTGGCCTTAGGCCTTACTGTGAACTGCAAACCAGCAGCTGGATAAGGCCACTCATAGTCAAACAAAAGATATAATAATTTTGTCCTTAGCAGGATGGGACAATCACACAAAAAGGGGCTAAAGGGGCTAAACTCGGGACAGTTGGAAGGTATGGTTACTGTAGCTGCGGAATGGCTACAGAGACAGTCTACTTTAAATCTTACAGTACATGTGCAATCTGTAAACACTGGTTAGACAAACCTCAGAGATTGGTACATAGAAGGTATATGATTTTATAACACAAACCGATGATGAACCCATGAAGTGTTTTTCATTTTGAGGTTCTGTGAACGCCCCTGCTCCATAGTTGAAACAAAGAAGATGTTTCTTTGTCACTTACACATCCAGAACCCTACACCACATGCATCTCTACTACAACATAGACAGACATAAACATGCCAGGTTATAGAACTTCGACATACAGTACAGTCTAGTGATGCCTGCAATGATATTTTGACTTTTATTATGCATTTTCTTAAATAACAACATTTTGTAATCTAGCACAAACATTATTTGTGCATATTTAGAGTAAAACATCTCCTCATTCCTTCATTCCTTCCTCCAGTGGTAGCTGTTTTGTGCACAACCATGTGTGTCATTGTATACATAATCCACACATTAGGCAAATTACTACCCAAGTTGCATTGTTTCTGATATATTAATGTCTATATATGTAATAATCAATACCCTTCAACTGCAATGAGATCTCAGTGTACATGCTGTATTCAGAAAATAATAGGCGACAATTAATGATTAACAGAAAATAAAAATGATCGGTTTGATGTAATAATAATAAAACAATAATAAAACAAAAATATTTATTGGGAAAGCATTAGCTTTGTTACATTATATGCTTATATTATAATATATTTCCATATATAGCATATATTTCTCTGTCCTCTAATTTTTCTCCTACCATATATTTGAATCTATTTTTGTACTGTATTTCAGATATTAGAAATGTGAATGGTCTTTTCTTATGCATGCCTACAAGAGCAATTGTTTAATTGCATCAAACCAATGGAAGAATGCCAGTATTTAAAAATAATACCAACAATAAAAGGACAGTTTTTGCCCTGTAAGTTGGATTTAAACCCAACCTGAAAGGCACTTGGTGTCCTTAAACATTTGTTTTGGAAAAGGAAAAAAAACAAAACAAAAATTTTAAATTGGGATATTTGCAGGTATAAAAATGTTTTAAAATGTGGACTGTCCCAAAAAAGGAGGGACAGCAATTTGCACACAGATACTGACCAGCGTTGCTGTTACACTGTTAGACTTAGCTAGGAAACATCTCTCACCTGTAATACTGATTATACGGTATTAAATCCATTTTACCTCCCCCTGCAATTCAAGATGGTTTTGCCCATGAGAGCGTAAGTCATGAGTGTAAGTCAGAGGAGTGTAAATCCATACCTCCCAACTGTTCCGCTTTTAGCAGGACAGTCTCGCTTTTGGGGGACTGCCCCGCTGTCCCTCCGACTCCAAGTTTGTCCCGCTAAAGGGACAAACTTTGTTTTCCATTACATACTGAGGCTCACAGCACCAAAAGGGGTGGGGCTTACACAGGAACTGGGTGGGGCTTTGGCGAAGGCAGCCGTGACAGGGGCGGAGTCGGTCTTGACCAGGGGCAGGGCTTTTGTACAGCTCCTAGCCACGGCAGGTTGGGAGGTATAGTAAATCTGAATCTGCCCTATAGTGAGATGAGCTTCTTACAGAATAAATAAACGTTGTTGACAATACATTTAAAGGTCACTTTAGGAAATCCTGGCATCTATATATATTTGTTTGCTTGAACATTTTTTATGTTCTTTATTCTCCTTAAGCAATGCCTGTTGATCTTGAGCCCTCACTGCCCCATTAGTGTCCCCTAGCAGTTGTGTTACTTGGATATCGGGGTATCTGCAGGTTTGTTTCCTAATTTGATAAGCAGGAATGAAAAAAAAAAGGATTTTTGCACAAATGTGATAAAATAGGAATTTGTAGCAGCCACACACTCCCGGCTGATTCAGAGGTTGGTTATTTCAGCTGAAACACTGACCTCTGAATCACACGTAGAGAAAAGGGGCATCCGTTATGCTGCTATAAAAGCCGGAATAGTACCCGCACCAGTTACTATGCCGGCCTTTTATGACAAATAACAAATAAGAATTAAATGAGTTCAAAGTAAAATCTGTGTTGGAAATGAATTTAGCAGAGAGCTGCAGCAGGAGAGCTGCTCACACTAAAATACCTATGTTCTAGTTTTAATATTGTACACACAGATGTAAACATGGGCGGCTTAACCATTTGCGTCTTTTTCTTGTGCTTGATTTAATTTTGCCACAATACTAAATATTGCTGAGAGTACTAATTTATTGGGTAAGTGCAGCTCTGGATCAGATCCAGAAACTTCAAGTCTCAATATTCATTATTTTCTCTCTATAGCAATTTCAAGTGTTAACAATTGCCAAAACGTAATGGGATTAAAGACAACATCCTTTAACTACAATACCATGCTATGCTATAATATGTACACATTTTCATAAATGCTCGCTTTGAAGCCATAACAAGGTTCTTTGTATATTTTAACAGACGTCGTGTTGCAAAAGCTGTTAATACAAGGTCTAAAGCGTGCCAGGCTCTATTTAACTATTATCACTGTCTTTTATGGCAAATGAATAGTTAATGGTAGGGAAACTGCAGGGCACATTTACTACATTTAGGCAGCGTTGCATTATCTTAATTAATCCTAAGGCAAATACGCTGTAACATTCGTGCTACATGTGGAGCAGTGGAAGAGTAAACAGTCACCGTTAGGTGGCTCACTATGAATGCACATGAGAGAAAGTGAGTTCCCCCCTCCTCCAGCCCACATTCTGCTGTTGCTATGTGCTTTTCCATGACAGCACAGCCTCAGCCCAGTGTGTGAGTCATTGAGGAGAATAAAACAGAGGGAAAAATACGGGCTAGGAAATCCAGCATAGAAGAGGCGAGGTCTTGCTCTGTGGACTGTTTAAACCAGAGACGTAGCCAAGAGTTCTATTTGTTGTATGGAACTGCTGCTCCTTTGTCTCTTATGTTCTTGGCGTGCTCTGAAAGAGCTGGGTCTGTATTACTTAGACCCTGCTGTGTCACTTAAGGGAAATAATAAACCATTGTATTCATTAACCATCCCTTGTTTTTGCAAACAAATCCCAGATACTGAAAGAGGAACATTTTGAAGAGGAAGAATTAGTAAGAATACTTTACAAAATTCCCTAGAGAAACTGCTTTGTTTCCCCTATTTTATTGCTACGTACTGAGAAGATTCATATTCAAATAGGTTAGGGTTGTGAATCAGTCGTTTGAACATTCTCATGCACCCATGAAGGCTATGATTATGGCTAATTACAATGAGCAATGGAAAACGTACAGCAGTGCTCAATTATATTTTTGTTCTAGTATGAACAGCCTATGGAGGTGTGATTTTAGTCATCACGCACAATGGAACTTTCTGGAAAGAAACTAATCACTTTATGCTAACCTAACAATATATGTTGTAAATTAACAGGAGAAAGATATGTCAGTCCCAGTTTTCCAGGAATTACACAAGTGCAGGGGAATGTAAGATAACATACTTGTCCTCTGCTGCAACCCAGTCCTTGCAATCCTCCCCGAGTCACTGTTCAGCTTAACTGGCTTCTTAGATTACTAAAGGTCAGTCTAAAGAAACCATTAGTACATGATTAATTTGTATTTTTTGATGACTGATGCTTCATTTGATATTGTGATCCTGTTTAATGCCAATGTAACACAGACACTTACCAGTAATTATGACATTCAATTATAAGACTTGCAGTTGCTATGCTTAAAGAGTATGGCACTGTAAAAGCACATCTAAGCAAGTGACACAGACATAAAATTTAAGCCATAAGCAAGAAAGTGACACATGCACATCATTTAACATCCTGACTTCATTAATTTTATTCACGCAAGGTCTGATATGTCATTGCACATACACTGCGACATATGGCAAACGCATGAATGACATTTTATAATGCATGTCTGTAATGTATACAGTACATAAAATAAAGGCATCCAGCCATCTGTTATTATCATACATAGGTTTTGTAAGGTACATTTTTTATATTTAATAACAGAAATCCTTAAAATCATTATTTATGGGGACTATTAAGGACAGTAGCAATGCACAACGTGATATAGAGAAAAGCACCAGCTTTCTTTTGCCACTGGAATATAAATTCAAAGCTATGGCTCTGCATCTATGTAACATATATGTCAGTATTTTGAGTTTATCATTTTACAATTAATATTAAACTATATTGAAAGCCCAAAGTCTGCATATATTGACTGTCTCTGGGAATTGGACCGATAACCACTGTAGTGTCTGGTCAGATTATGGCAGTAACACTGACACTTGAGATAGTGATGGTCCTGAGAAAGTGTACAGAAACCTGACTGCTGATCTGCATACAGCTGCATACAACCTACATTCTTACATTCATTTAGTTCAGGGACCTTCAACCAGCAGTCCGTGTGGCAAAGGACAAGTGAATCAAGGAGATCGGATTGGGTACGGTATAGGATTGGTCAGTGGCTCTTGAGCTGATTCCATAGTGGGTAACTAGTTGAGAACCACTGATCTAGAAGAACACCCATCATCCTCTAATACTCAGCAGATGCATAGATTAAATCCGCTATCGCTGCAATTAGATTTCAGAGGTCAGGTTCGGAGGATGGAACACTGTGGGATCTGGGAAGGAGAAGTACTGTGCCGGTAAGGAGAAGGCTTCTACTTGTACTCATGGAGTTATGAGAGCTGACCCCTATTTTACACGTCCTCACCTGGCAATGCTATGGAAATGAGTAGTTATTGCACTTTTATATCTATCCAATTTTGTATTTTTCTATTGGTTAAAAAATGACTGCACTTACACCTTTATCCAAAGTAATACATGAAGTAGTTAAGCCTGTATTGTAGAAGTGATCATGTTGTGTACTAAAGTTTAGATTTGAAAACTGATACAGTAATGATTGAAATGTGACAAATGTAATGTAAAACCTCTTTAAAGTGAGGTGCTAACCTCAGATGAATTATTTGCTTTATCTGTTAGCACATATGTGGCAGGTGCGGACTCTTTACAACTGCAACTGCAAGGCACAGTAACAGCTGTTCTCAAGCACAGCTGCCATTAAACAGTGTTAGGTCTGTGTGAGCTGGAGTGTCTTAAAAAAAAAAAGGTTTCCTTATGTAGTTTGTCATATTTGATTGATCCAGAAACACATCTCAATTTTATCAGTCTTTTATTAACAACAAAATATATATCGCATAACATTGTCAAAAGTTTTAACTATAGACTTCTGTATATAGGCAGCCAGAAAAATAATGGTCAATGTCTATTTAATAATTTCCAAGCTTTGGAAAATCTGTTTTTAAGAAATGTATGGCATACTATATTATATATAAACTATATATTGTTTCTATATTAAATATAAACTATATATTGTTTCTAAAGCTGTTAATGGACAAGCGCCATTGTATGACTTTTACTGTACAAACTTTAATCATACCTTTACATACTTTTCTTGCACACTGCAGTTACATGTCTGCAAATTCAAGAAGGATATTGTCACGTCCACAATCTCACCTGCGATTTTGTGACGTATAGAGAATGCAAAGGGTTAATCCCAACAGTCACCTAGTCTATCCTGATTAACTCCCCTTGTTTACCGCACCTAAGGCTTATATCATTATCTGCCTCCACCAAGGTTTATTCGGACAGTGTGTACACTATCTCTGGAGGCCTTCGGGTCGGTTCAGCCATGGAAGTAAAGTTTTATCTTAGTTCCTTACAGACTTTACGCCAAACAAACATGTCCCCCCCCCAGCTATCCTGTTGTAAACCAATGTGGGAAACCAGTCCAGCTCACACATGATTTATACACATGTAATCCTCCCTATATCATGACAGATATGTAAACAATAGGTTTTATTTATTAACACTGGTAATCATGCAAGTCTGCACTAAACTCATGGCCAGGGCCGGTGCTATGTCTCTGGGCACCCTCCCTAGGTCAGATCTAGCACTGCCCCTTCAACTATCCAAGCCCCACGCTGCCCCTTTGGTCTGGTTCACATAGGAGAGGGGGCGACACCATTCCATAGAGGAGCCTCAGGTGCCCTCCCAGGC
Source organism: Platyplectrum ornatum (assembly GCA_016617825.1). Taxonomy (NCBI): domain Eukaryota; kingdom Metazoa; phylum Chordata; class Amphibia; order Anura; family Limnodynastidae; genus Platyplectrum; species Platyplectrum ornatum. The sequence goes on along the minus strand of JABWIB010000668.1, from coordinate 25,902 downwards.
CTCCCCCGACCCAGCACCTAAGATGGCCTAGTGGTAGCACCAGGCCTGCTCATAGTAACCAGATGGCAATTATTGTATTTAATAAATAAATCTGATGGACTGCTATGGTTTAGAGCAGTGTTAAGAAATGTTTTGTAATCCTTTCTGAGCGGTTCCTCAGTTCAGTTGTTCCACAGTTTCTTACATTTTCTATTTATATTCTCTTATATTTCAGTCTGCTGTCTGACCTGCCCCTGCAAGTCTGACAACTCATGCTGAGATGTGCACCCTGTGCTCTATATACACATACAGAGCACTACATGCAATTATATGAAAGGTTGCATTCTAAGCATGGTTAAAAGAATGTACAGTTGCCCTCATTACTTTTTTGTTTACTGACAGGAATGAAGAGCTAGACATTCGTTGCTCCTAGTGTATTTCTTCCAGTGGTGATCAATTTTCCTAATGAACATGCTATGAGGCTATCTATTATTCTATTAAATCTCTTCCCAATGTGAATAAATAAGAGCCAGATAATGATGTGTAATTCCTTACATTTAAGCATCACAATATATTTTTAAATAATGTGTCTGATTTAGTTTTCCTTCAATTATTTTCTACTTTTATATATTTCTATTAGTAATATTCTCTTTATATCCGTATTTATTTATCACTTAAGTTAATTAGTGAAGCCCATCCTATTTAACATGTTAACAAGTTTTCAAAGCTTTTTAAACTTAACTTTTCCCTAAAAAAAATTATCTCATATTCCAAAGGTTTCTCCCAGAGAGGGTTGAGGGAGAAATTGTAAAAAACAATCAATTAGCATAAAACATTATTTATTAAAAAAAAAATTCCCTTGGGAAAACTGCCCATCATCGGCACCATACACTAGAACAATATAGTTCTAGCAATGTTGGCCAATTGAAGGCTCCAGTACAGGTTTCAGCTGACAGTAGGGGAAGTTGTTTATGAATGGCAGCCATGCCTATCAATCATAATAGAACTCCCTCTCCAGTATGCTCACTTTCTCCGGCAGCTCCCATTATATAATTAAAAAATTGTGAATTTGGGCTAAAAATAATCGTGTAAATGGCCATCTTGACTATTTATGTAGGGGCACCATCAGAAAATGTAATTTTTTCATATTAGCTTATTAATAGAGGTTGTGTTCTTCACATGAGTCATTCTCCTGTGGGTGGTCTTGTAGGAAATGTGCAATGTATTTAAGGGTTTTTGCCTTTTCTAAATCTGACTGTATTAAAAGCCAGGTATGAAAGGCTTTTTATTGTATTTTTCACATATTCAATTATTATTGGAATGGGTGTAAGGGCATGCAGCCATTTGTGGTTTGTTATCCAACAAATATTGTGAAATAAACAAATGAAAAAATTAGACAAAAACATTTGCCCATTTGTCAATGAATTAAGTGAAATTAAAGTGAAATAAAAGTCTAAAATGTAAGCTAGCAGATTACCTTGCAATTGTACATGATCTATGCATGTTTGGATAGTCGCAATGTAGACCTTCTGTCTAGCTCACCTCATCGCCATATCCATTAAAATACCCACCAAAAAAGGAAAACATATTTTTATGATAAATATTGACTTGGAAAAACATATCCAACAATAGCATTTACATTTCAAATGTCATTATTCATTGTAAACGGTTTTAGAAATACGAACTAGTCACATATGTGTAAATTGGTCACTGGTGGTTGTTAAGTAGGAAATTATTCAATACATTCTGGACACACTGAATCTTTCTTTTCATGGTATCTTGGGGAATTTTTAAAAAAAATATTTTTGTATAATATCCAACACTATTCAATCTTATTTCAGGTACAAACTTCTGCTAACATTTTGCTTATCTTTTGGTGTTTTCTACCATCTGAATTAATGTTACTGCAATTCCCGCTTTGAATTCTGATAAACTCATGTTTGTTTTCTCTCCATATTTGAAAAGGATCCATTTTCTATGGAAACATTAAGAAAATGGAAAGCTATGCTCTGGTAATTTTTTTTATTATTGACTGAATAAAGGCAGCAAGATATCATTCTGTCACATATACCTACTCCCCTAAATTCCCCTACCTAGATGTGTTGTACTTGTGGAAAGCAAATGCATACCTCCCAACATGTCCCATTGATATCGGAACACACAAGCTTCCTGAACCTGGCCCTTTCCTTTGTCATAATATGCGCACATAGTTCATTTAAGTTAAATTTAAAGGAAAAAAACACTTTCCTACCAGATTGTCCCCTTAGCAGGACAAACTAGTAGGCAAGAGGGACAGACCCCCAAAAGTGGGAATGTCCCGCTGAAATCGGGACAGTTGAGGGGGTATGCAAAGTGTAAATTGGTCATATTTAATGTGTTTCTGACCCATCTGTGGTTCAATTCCTGTATAGATCATAAGAACAATATTGTTATCAAATTCTATAATCGTGGAGTTTGATTTTTAGTACATTTCAAATTTTGAGACATATCCGTCTTGAGATGCCCTTACCCATACTTTGAACCCTTGAATTTTAAGTGCTGGTTGCCTCTGTGTCTTCCTTTGAAAGGGATGATCAATTCATCAATGGTCTGGTATTTTGTTTCAATGGTGACATGAACAAATGTTTAAAACATGTCTAAAAGTGGACAAAGCTTGTTAATTTTATATTGTTGTAATCATCTGGTATTTGGTTGCTGTATCTATAATTGTAGGAATATTTTGATTTCCTTAAAGCATTATAGTGGCTTTGTGTCAGCAATCATTCCAAGTCACAGTGATGAATTGGAGGACCAGTAGAGCCTGTGGAAGCTGTCTCTCTACCTTAGACATGATTGGCTTGGTCCCTCCTCTCTCCAGGCTGCAGATAGGCAAGACATAACATTGCTAGCTTTGATTGTCTTTGACGCTTTCTCATAGAGGCAATCAGAGCACAACCTTTACCCTTGCAGCAGCTAGCTATGTAGTAAGACACCCATCTGTCACAGTACCACATTCAGTCAACCGCCTGCATGAACTGCCTGCAGAATAAAAAATACATATAGAATATACTATGTAAAAAACACACGTGAGCGCTAAATGTACACTAATGTGTACATTTACTAATTCTAGTTCAAGTCTACTTTTTCCTATCTATTAAATTGCCTATATTGTCATTAAGATATTCATTTATAGCATGTGAAATAAGCATCTGGCTTAAAATGGGTGATGCATGTTTTCCAATAATTCTAATGAGTCCTTGTTCAACTCAAGGCTTTCACATTTAAACATACACATGCATGCACAATGATTTGTTTTGCAGTACATACAGTACATTTAGTTACAGTACCAGGAAATATACACTGCATGGAAACTTGTGGATTTATTTCATGTTAAGTCATTGCATGCTTTCAGAACTTGATTCATTGTTTAGGTATACTATAATTTCTTTGTAAATCAAAATGGTCAAGCAATCTTGTTAACCACTTAACTGAACTAGAAGGAAGCAATTATTTTATATGGCTCCAAGGTCCTGAGGCTTTTTTTTCTGACCTTCAAAGATAACATTTGATCATCCCATGTACAGCATTTGCATGGATATCTAGGATTAATGGAAAAGCTGTAAGACTCAGTAGCATGCCACTTGTGATTCTGAACTCCTCAGGCTGCCCACTCTACCCAGTAATTGCTGAAGTGTGACCTCCACCTGTCATATGCAGTAGACTGAAACAGATGTAAAAAATGGCAGTGCATTGCTTATTAATATACTTTTTTATATTTTTTTTTCAAGGAGCACCTAAATCATCCAGCACCATCAACAGTGGTTTCACAATAGGTCAAACGTATGTGTTTATGTATAGTGCATTATATGAATTAAGCCTTCAGGAGTGCAATTTGCAGAACAGGTTAGTATATATTTAAATATATGCAACTGACAACTCTATAGACTGTGACAACTGCTTGACAGTTTGGCACATGACGCAAACACCTGCTGGACTTTCCGGAGTTGATGCAACATGTTAAATGGTTGCGCTGCGGAAACTCCCCTTCTCTCATTTAAATATGCACTCCTGTTGTCAGAATGCGCAAGTAGACGAATAGGCACCCATGCACTCCCCTTGTCTTCTTGTTAAGCTTGTAATGCTCCGCTTTTTCTCTGCTCATCTGCTCTGGATGTGGCCCACCTACTTTACACTGTATAAGACGCCTTTTTGTATGCTATAATTCTGAAAAAAATCCTTTGAAACTAATTTATTTGGGCAAAATCTAGACATTATTCATGTTGATATAGAACACTACATTTGTTCCTTTACATATCTGTATCTGTAACCCTGTACATTCTCAGGTTAAATATGACTTTGCCCCTTTTGTACACCAATTACTAGATGTAGCTGCATGTCAATGAGTGTTTGTGTACAATAGATTTTTATCAGCGCCATCAGAATTTAATGAATAACTACCTCAGTATGTCCTCTATTTGCTATTGAAAAACTGTCAGCGATCTCAATCATGTTAAACTAATATCAAGTTTTTCAAAATGTTAAATAATACACTGCTGACCTGACTGTAAACTCTAAGACTACTTATCAATTGAGTGAACCACACAATTGGCTTGGTGCAATCAGGAAGATCAAAGGCCTCTCTAGTTATTAAAGAATCATTAGCTTGGCACCATGTTAGTTTCTTTATAAATTACCTTCACTCTTTTCTCTTTTGTTGCAGAGATGCTTTATAACTTTCATTGATTACTGCTTCAATGAAGTTATTTCATTATTAATTATAGTACTTGCTCTCTTGTATTGAGCGCAACTACCAAAAATATTTACTGTCCAACATATTAATATGTCTGCATACTGTAGAAATCTATTATAGAATATAATATATAAAATAATGTAACAATTGTAATTTTAGATCTATGTTTTATATGTAGGTACAGTGCAACAAACTTGACGTATATGAATGATGGTAGAGCCTTTTGCTCTTAAGAGGCACTTATTTCTAACACAAGAAATCTCAATATCTTGCGAGGGTTTAGGAAATATCAGGGCTTTGGATTTGAATGGTATTTGCATGTATTTTAATTAGTAAAGAGATAAAATGCCTTTTTCATTTACTACAAATATTTTTAACATCTATGGTAGGCTAATAACTAGTTAAATAGGTAAAGAAGAAAGGAAACAGCCTCATCAAACAAACACAAAAGCACAGGAACCATGACCCTATGCTAGTGGTTCCCAAACTGTGTGGCTAGGCTCCCTGGGGTGCCACAACACTCCCATTAAGGTGCCGCGGAATGTTATTTCAAATGTGGTGCCATGTTGCTAGCGCAATTATACTTCTTGTATATAAGAGACAAAAAGATTTGATCAAATCAACCTGAAGAATTTTGTCTTTATCTATTTTTTAAACCATGTTGACTCCAAAACTTAGGAGTGCCTTTAAAAATTATGGAGACCCCAAGGTCTCGTCTGAGAATGTTTGGGAATTACTGTCCTATGGCCTTTAGATAACATTTTGATTACTGACTTCTGTCAAAATGTATTTGTTTTCAATTCCTACTTGTCTGAAAGACTTGTTAGTTTTGGTTTTAGCAGATATGTTATCTGATATTATAATAAATTATATTTTTTCATCAAATATTAAAAATATGGATTTCAGTGTTTATGACGTGATTGTACTACTGACCTGATACAAAGTTTTAGCGAAAAAGATGCCAACAGATTCAAGTGATTCAAGTTGATTCAAAGTAGCCTTTCTTTTTGCTAAGAAACAAAACTCAGTTTTGCATCACAAAGGTGGATGCGCAGCTAAGACTCCATCCTTTTCTGTGTTGTCTGCGCTTTTACTTGATTATTTTGTTCAAACTGTGTAACTGTGTTTAAGTTTTGCAGTATCCAGGGCCGGTGCTGGGTCTGGGGGCGCCCTAGTCAGACCTAGCACTGCGCCCCCCCCCGTGATGTCACAACGCACGGCGTGACGTCATCACGCAATGTATCAGCGCGGCGTAATGATGTCACGCCACTTGAAAACTACAGAGGAGGGCGGCAGGATGACTGCTGGGCGGCTGCCCTCTCGGTTTTTACTAGAGATGTTCACTGACGCCCGTGTTTTGGTTTTGGTTTTGGTTTTGGGTCTGTATTAACTNNNTGTNTTGGTTTTGGNTTTGGTTTTGCCAAAACCGCCCCGACGTGTTTTGGTTTTGGTTTTGGTTTTGGATCTGTATTTTTTGCAAAAATTGGTTAAAAAAATGTTAAAATCG
>JABWIB010000668.1:0-17152 GCA_016617825.1 Platyplectrum ornatum | reverse complement strand
CCCGCACATCTCTAGTTTTTACTATTTTTTTTTTGCAGGGGGTGGCGGCAGGACGCAGACGGCGGCGGTGGGAGTAGTTCGCGCCCGCACCTGCCGCCGCCCCCTGTGCGATGCGCCCTACGCAGCTGCGTAAGTGGCATAATGAGTGGGCCGGCCCTGGCAATATCACAAAACAGTATTTTCCTATTTATAGTGAACATGGGTAATGTTCTTTAGAGTATCCTTTAAAGGTGTTTGCTATACTACCTGGCATGTTTGTACAGTTCAAGACGTGGTGACCTTGACTTGCACCAGGTCAGAGATGGTGCAAGAAAAAGATGTATGCAAATTAATATACAGAGACAGATACAGGTGCGCAGACCCAGGAACGCCCAGAAAATGCATTAACATTCCCAAACACGTCCCATTTTCCTAAATCACAAAGTCAGACTTGTAAAAGGTTGGGTTCGATTGTTTTGCCTGTATTGAATCTGTCTTTTTGTTTCTCACAAATGTGCAGGTGTGAAAGTCGACTACCCATCTGGCCCAAAAACAGACAAATGTGCTACTCTGGATAAGGTCCCTTGATACCTTCATAAATTGGGGATGCGTATGCCTCAGCATGCATGCCCTTGGGCAGTATTATAATAACATAAGATCATATAGACAGAATTGTCAGATCGTAAGATAAAAATTGCAAAAATAACAGAATTGAATTTATTGAATCTGTAGGCATAGCCTTGATTCCAAGTTTATGTAATCCTGATGTACAAAATTGGACACCTTGGAGGATGTAATTCCTTTTATTGGTCTGACATAAACCATAATGTATTTTATATAGCTCTGTTCATAATGCAATGACAGATAAACAATGTATACTTTCCCCTAAAGGTTGTACTGTCTTTTTTTCATATCAGTTTTGACAAAGGAAATGAAAAGGATGAAACAAAGAGTACCAGCGGTATTTGCTGAATGCAAAATCCCAGTATAAATGAGAAATGCTTTAAAATAATAATCTATAAAAGGAATCACTGAAGATACATGTTTAGTTAAGTGAATAGCAAACACACATACATACTAACACACACATCTCAAGAAACCTTATGTGATCAAAAATATTCTTGTAAAATCCCCAAACTCAATTATTATTGTAAGACTAAGGTAAGTCTATTTACAATTGTAGAGATTACATTTGAGAGAATCCGATATTAACCTGAAAAATTTACTTTCTGTAGTTACTGGCTTGAAGAAGTGCACATACACAACCAGTATTATATAAAACTGTGCACAATGCAGTATTTATAAGCGGTATATACAATATTTGCAGAGCCGCGAATACCAGGGTTGCCAACCTTTAGTCTCTCCCTCACAATAAAAATAAATACAACCATTAAATAACTACAATTAGTTTTATGATAATATGTCAAAAGCATGCAAATCATATTTATTTTAATATTGTATTATTAATATCATATTGTAATGGTCATGAAAGTCATGTGTGTTCACCTATTCTGAACACACATTTTGGTTTCAACCAAACCAAACGTTCTAAACTCATAGGTGATTGCCCCTGTGCCACCACACGAAAAAGAACTTCATTTGGTAAGTTCAATTTACCCATTAACATATCACACCTAGACATAGCTAGTGAAAATATAGGAATGGATCCAAACTAAATCACCCCATACCTCCCCACTGTCCTGATTACAGCAGGACAGACGAGTTTGGGAGACTGTCCGATTGATCTGCCCACCATCTATTTTGTCCCCCCTGCACAGGGCCGTTTGGTTGGAGTCTGGGAGGGATTTGGTTGGAGTCTGGGAGGTGTTTGGGTGGGGCTTATTTGTCCTGTTTTTACACTACAAAACAGTGCATGAAGAGGGAATTTTTAAGTGGGGTATGCCACTAAGCTCTGCCCCCTCCGGAGCCACGATTTTGTGATAAATGTTCCCCTCCAATCAGAAGGGGGTTAAGACTTATACAAGGGATGGGGCTTGGCAGGAGTAAAGGGGCACTGCTGATAACTGTTGGAGGTATGTCATCCTGGGTAAGAAAAATTTATAGTGTACTCACATCATTATGGATCTGAATCAATAGGAACTAGATTTCTGTAAATATGATTCTGTCAGCATGCATGGTGGGAGTAATTGAAGGTAGGGGTCAACATGCACACTGGGGAGCAGTCTTCCCCTGTAAGCATAGGAATTGCTGTAGACTGAACCTGTCCTAGAAATACTACCCACACAACAGAACGGACTCCCGTGTCTCCGCACCATGAGCCTGTAAGATCCACTGCCAGTCATGAGAATTTGCTCACAGACCTGGATGTCCTCAGGTTAACAGCCTTGTGTCTTTTGAATACCCTAAAAGAAGTGAAATAGTTAACTCATATGGAGGAAAAGAAGGCAATATCTGATGAAACTATATCATTTCTGCAATAAAAAGTCACAGATAAAATAAATGAACTAGTAAATGAAACGGCAAAAGCAGAAGTGAAATGTTTTACAGCCAATCACTTTAGCTGGGGATTTGCATGCCTCTGCTTTTTTCTGCTGTGGTATTTATTTAATGTTAAAAGAAATAGGATTACAGCCTCCAAGCTCCAAGGTTTTTAAGCACTCAGTTGCTAATACGCTGATCCATTTTGTTCCGTTGTCAAGCGATTAAATTTTTTTCCCTAATGGTAAGATTAGAGCTTGCTTTGCTTCCCTTGCCAAAGCCTAGATTTCTGTTTCTCTTTGTAAAAAGTGTAGACCCACTTAGCAGCAACTATTGTGGATTGAAACCAATGAAAATTGCTTGCCAATTGCTGCGTCTCAAAGTATTTGTAGCTCTTGTATCTCAAGCTCTTGTACATGTATCTCAATATCTAGAGAAATATCTAGACAGACAGATAGATAGCCTATTAATACAATGGATGGACTTGATTCAAGCTTTAGCATTATTTGCTAATCATGAATGTGCTCCTCTATCTGTTTTAGTGCTGTGGCATGCTCAGAATGGGAGTGAGGTCAGAAAGATGGGTGCACTTAGGGGATGGTCCTTTATAATGAAAAAATGTTTTAACAAATCTACATTTTTAGAAAAAACTATATTAAAAAATTATTGTTCTTTGAAAAAACGAAAACACATTACACTACAAATCATGTAAAATTCTTGCACATGCGCTAAAAACTTTTTTGTAATCACAGAAATGGCAATGAAATAATGATTAATAAATAACTAAATAATGCACTACTTTTATGTTCACCATCTCTCAATGGCTATTTCTCTTCTTTATTTTTGTGTAATATAAATATATTTTATGGTATTGAAATATGTATTGTTTACAGAGTCCTACATATTTCTACCTTTTAACCCCTTAATGACATGGCCTATTTGGTCCCTAATGACCAAGCCCTATTTTTCATGTGTCACTTTATGTGGTAATAACTTTTTAATGCTTTTACTTATCCAACTGATTGTGAGATTGTTTTTTCATGACACATTGTGCTTTAAGTTAGTGGTAAATTTTGGTTAATACAGTCTGTATTTTTTCATGAAAAATGCGCAAATTTCATGAAAAATGCAAAAATGCATGAAAAATAGTTAATAAATAATAATTTCAATATTTCTTCTTTTTGTTGCCATCAATTTTTAAATCTCCTTTTACTTTTTTAGGGCAGTAGGCGGCTCATAAACTTAGTAGCAATTTTTCACAATTTTAAGAAAATTTGAAAGTTTCAAAAATTTAGAGGCCACGAGGTTCACGTTTAATGTCACTTTGAGAGGCCTGCGTGATAGACACCCCCATAAATGACCCCATTTAGAAAATGGAACACCTCAAAATATCCTATATTAGGTGTTTAACAAGAATTAAAGCAAAGTGAGAGTAACATTTTTAAATTTCCCTTTTTTAGCAAATTTTCCATGTTGATCCATTTTATTCTGGACCGAAGTTAACCAGGACACATGTTACCCATGAGACAAATTTAAAATGTTATTCCCTTGATTCTGCAGACTTTAGAAATATCCCATATATGGTTGTAAAACACTATTTGGGTTTACCGTAGGGGTCAGAAGTGAAAGAGTGGCATTTGGCTTTTTTAGTGCAGATTCAGCTGGAATGGTTTTAGTGTGCCATGTTGCATTTGCAGAGCCCCCGGTAGTATCAGTAAAGTCCCCCAACATGTAATACAATATTAAATACGAGTATAGTGAGCAGTTTGACCTCACTGATGTTTTGTAGCGTGAGCATTTTTCTTGTCAGGGTGGGCATGGATTAACCTTTAATTGTTTTACATTTACAATTTTTTTTTACAGGTTTTTATTCACCAAAAGTTGGCATAGTACTCACGGCAGTTACTATGCGGGCTATTGTGAATGAAACTAATGTGAATATCAATTTTTAATGCTGGAAATATTCACATTATTTTCACATTAGTTTCATTCACAAAAGCTGAACATAGTAACTGCCGTTATTACTATGGGCTGGATTCAGCTTTTCACTCTCATGACTTACACTCATGAGTTACACTCTCATGGGTAAAACCATGTTGAATTGCAGGGGGGTAAAATGAATGTCAGTGTTTGCATGCAGGGAGAAGACTTTATTGTTGCATGTTGCACACAGATACTGACCAGCGTTACTGTTACACTGTTAGTAGACTAGGGCTAGGAAACATCAGCTGTCAGTTGTTATGCTGATTGCAACTAATTAAATTTACCTCCCCTGCAATTAAACATGGTTTTGCCCATGAGAGTGTAACTCATGAGTGTAAGTCATGAGAGTGAAAAGCTGAATCGGGCCCAATGCCAGCTTTTGTAAGTAGAGTAAAAAAAAACCCACACGGACACAATAGACTTTTTTCTTTTTTTTTCTTTTTTTTATTAATATTTTTATTATTTTTTATTATTTTTTAAAAAAAATTTTTTACACAGATCCTGCAGTTATTCATACACAAACAGGCTACTAATAGCCTGTTTGTGGAAAATAAGCACAGTATCTGTGCTTAATATAAGAAGACTGACAGATCTTACTGATCTGTCAGTCTTCTGTCCCTTTAAAGCTGTAAATGGCTAGTCAGAAATGACTAGCTAATCGCAGCATTTCCCGGGGGGGGGGGGGGGGTCAATATTTTTGGTCCCCCCCAGCAGCAGTAAAGATATATATATATATATATATATATATATACACGGTGCAGGGCGGGAAGGGGTTAATAATATATTGTTATTTTTCACAATGATGGACTGGATCTAAAAAGAGTCCAGAATTGCGTTTTTTGCCAACAATGTGCTACTGTGAATTGCACTCAAAAAAGCGCAGCAATGAGCAAGCATTCAGATCCGCAGTTTAGCATCTTGCTGGAATAATGTTTTTTGTATATTTTTTTAAATATTTTTTTGTACTGAAAACTCTCTAAGTATGAATCTCATGATCTATACAATGTAAGCTTATGGACAGGGCCCCCTTCCTCACCCAGTCATGTCTTATTGATTGTTAAAATGGTAAAGCACTGATGTTGATATATAAAAACCTGTTAATATATAAATAAATGATGAGTTCTGTACTTGAAGGTAAGTCTGTCAGTGGGATGTTAAATGTGCATTAACTAAGTATTCAATGTGGGAGAAGGGTGACATTTAAATAGTACAGTAAAGGCTGTGTTCAGCCCATACATACAATATTGAGTTCCGCACTGCCCTTATTTTATGTAAGGGTAGTGTGAACTTAAAACTTAAGGTGGGCACACAGATTCAGATGTCCGGCCCTATGAAGAGCTGTCTCTTGCATAGGGCCGGCGAGAGAGAGGGGGAGGGTGTACTCTTTACCTGGGCCCGGAGCTGACAGGGGGCCTGTGATTGAGATGTATGGTTTTTAACAGTTTACTTAAAGTAATCTGCAGTGAGAGGTGCTCTTATGTGTAAGAAAGAGCAGCCTACCCCATCACTGGACTGAAGCATGAGCCTAATGATTTACGATTTTCCTGCTTGAACATATTCCTCCCCATGTGAGGTAAACACACACATATAATGTACTTTTGCCTCTGTAGGTCTAGTGTTTTCAACCTTATAGGTATACATTTGATGGAAAGCAGGCATGCCCCCAATGGTGTGAAAACATTGATAACAATGGCGTGTGCAGCGTAGCAGCAGAAAAAATATTGCTTATTAAATATGAGGGGGCCCCATGAAGTTGCTGTACTGGGCCCCAAAATGTCTCTTGCTTGCCCTGCTCTTGCACACACAGTATTTAGAATCCTGCGCGGGACAGATCGCTGCAGTTCATGGGGTATATTTACTAAGCAGTGAGATTGAAAAGTGGGGATGTTGCCCATAGCAACCAATCAGATTCGAGTTCACATTCTCCAGTCTGTAAAATGAAACTGAGTGCTTGAATTTAATTTGTTGCTATGGGCAACTTCCCCACTTTCCAATTTCACTGTTTAGTAAATATACCCCATGTGTTCTGACACTATTATTCTATAATTTTAATTATATGGGAGTTTACTAACTACATACTCATTTTAAATATTATTCTCAATAAAATTGATATATTGTTTTATTAACTAATGATACCAGTACACTCCACAAAAACCTGACTTCTGACTGTTTTTTGTTCTCTTATGATACGTCTCCAGGGTAGGAGTATCACCTCCAGTAGGATCAATTAAAATATGTTATACATTACATCTATCTTCATATTATTGACCCTCTGGAATTTCTTGGTGTCTTTAGGGATGCACCTTGTATTATTAAATAGCTAATATTTGTTGCTGCTTCACTTGAACCACATAAATAAATATTTGAACATTGACTAAATTGTAGTTAGACAAAACACAACCATATCAGTTGCTGCGGCTCTGTGAAATGGGGCTTCCTCAGCATTCACCTCTACCCTTTCATTAGCTGAACCATTTCTTTCTAAATATACTCATTACTCACCATGGTGTATGGAAAATACAACACCACGCAAATGTTGAAATTATTTAGTTAAGTATGCAGTAACCGTACTTTTTACTCAATACGTAGGGGGAATCCGCAGACCCCCTACCTTAACTTCTCTGTATCTGTGGTGATCTGAATAGTACATAAGGGCCAACGCTTGTCCCTACAGTATATCATTTAATCATCAAGTTTCCCAAATTAAAGGATTGATTTAAGAAGATGTCAGAAATTTAATAAAACTGGAAAATTTTCAAACTTAAAGTAATAAAGATTTTCATATATTGCTCAGGGCTTCTCTTCATAAAGGTACTGATGTTCCCAAAATAATGAAAGAATCAAAATTATAGGAAGACATTGCTCTGACTGATGAAAATAAATGAAATCAAATTAATGTTGACCGTATAAACACTCAACTAACTACTGCCTTTCCATTAATCAGAAGTTGGCATAAAATATTTTTTATAAGGCAGGTGACACATGAGGGGCAGACAGATGAATATATGAAATATCTAAATATGGAAAATATAGATATTGAAATTAAAGTTGCCGTCACTATAAACAATCAAATAGATAAAATAAAAGGAAGAGGAAAAAGAGATAACATTATGGGAGTATTCACAGTAACATACACACAGCATGGCAGCGTGCATGTTCCTTAACCAGAAAGACATGCTCTCTCTCTCTCTCTCTCTCTCTCTATTCTAACAGTTGCCAACTATTATAGTGATGTCCTGGCTGTTTCCTGGTTGCACAGATGCCTTATTGTGATGAAATTCTTATTATCGTCAAGTCTTTAGCTGGCCATACACTATGCAATAATCGGACACTCTCTGTGCCTCTGGTCTTTCCAGGACTTTTAAATATGTTTTTTGTTCCACCGTCTCTCCACATAGAAGTACCATCAAGAGAAGACCCGAGAGCTGTACAATATATGGATGTTTGGAAGCTTAAGTGTAAGTAGATATTTACACTTGTAGCAATAATATTAGACCCTATTTGACTATTGTAGATTCACTTGCTCTTTCTTAGTTTGCTGATATCAGAATTGTTGTATCATCTATTTTGACTTTACTGTCTTTGCTGTTTCTGTGTTTTAAACTATGTCATCTGTACGAGGCTGTTTAATAATTGTGGTGCCTTATAAATTAATAAATAATTTATTATTATTATTATTATTATTATTATTATTATGAAGAAGAAGAAGAAGAAGGAGGAAAAGAAAAAGAAAAAGAACCACACATCTACCCCACTATCATACATAAATACACAGTTAAGACACAGATTCAAAAAAGAATGGTATCAAGGAAGAAAATGTAGGGTTTATGGTTACATGAATATAAGGAGGATTGTGGAGAGAAATTTTCTTAACTCTTTCCCTTTTCATAGGAGGATACTGTGTAAGCTTAGTCACACAATTACATACTAAAATACCAATGTCCTAAATAAATAAATAAGTAAGTAACCATAAAAATGATGAAATTGTGTAGCTGAAATGAGAGATTTGTAGAGTTGTTTCTCTTTAAATTCAGCCGAATGGTTCTCAAGTTTTTGGGGATTGGATAAAAAAGCTAAGTTTTGGGTAAATAGCCATATGTTTGGCATGCTAATTTATATGTTTTACAGGACCGTACCTTCTGTGTTGAAGTGTGAAACCAGTGAAACCACTGTAACCACTGAAAGTAATATTATTGATATTAGAGCTGTGGTACTGATGGAGGCTCATATGATATGACTATATAGACAATAAAAGACTGGACTGTTAACTTTAATATAAAACAAATGTTTATTCAAAGGAGATTATTGTTCAATGGAAGCTGCTCATCGAACATCAGAAAAATGTGGTCAGTTTAGGTGACAGCTTTGGTTTCTTATGCAAGAGCCTTTGGTTTTCTTATGCAAGAGCCTAAAGTTAAACATGTACACATAAAACAGGGTGCCTGTTATAAATAAAAAAAAACTCAACTTTTACTACCAACCATGCTTCCCCCTCCCTATTCCTTTTTGTACCCCCTTTTGATTCATATACTTCAATAAAAATTCATGGTTAAAAAAAAAACAACAAAAAAAAACCCTCTATTCACCAAATAAGAAGCCTTTGGACAACCACTTATTTCTTTTATTGTTTATTGACATTTAAATGCAGTGTGTTGTCTTCCACATGTTTTTGTGCTGGGTATACACAGAAAAAGGTTAGATCTAAAAAGATCTAATGCATCATCAGGTATATGTCCCAGTCTAGATCAGGACAATAATAAAGCAATACACTATTTCTAAAAATATCCCTAGGTTTGCTCAGTTTTACATACATGCATTCTTTTGTATTTATTAATAGGTTTTTATAAAGCGCCATCAGTTTACATAGCGCTTTACAATTTTAACAATCAATAAGACATGACTAGGTGGTAACAGACAGAATGGGAAGGGAAGGGAGGCCTTCCCGCAAGCTTACACTTACATATAGGATATTGGGGACTGATACATAGGGGTAAATGCTATTGTTATTATAGAATGGATGGATCACCCAGGTTGTAACGTTAAAGTGCTCTGTATGATCCACAGCATGTAATATAAATGTGACAGATAGCATAAGATTGGTTGCTATGGGCAACATCCTGGGCCTAGTGTACGGAGCCCAGAGTGAGCGTGGAATTGGCACCATGCTACTGATAAGCAGCATTCCATCAGTATTCCCTCTGTTGTTTCTGCAGGCCAACTAACTTAGACGCCAATAATGAACTTCGTCTGTCCTGGGTCCGGCTTACACTGATGGCAGCCCTGGCAAGATCTCCACTTTTCCTTTTTCACAGTAAATCTAGCCACAAGAGTACATGACCTAAATGGCTTGTCTACATAAAAAGCTTGTTTCTAATATCTCAGCAAAATGAGATTATAATTATTAATTTTATGCAACACACAATTATGTATAAATAAGCCAGT
Organism: Platyplectrum ornatum; assembly: GCA_016617825.1. Classification (NCBI taxonomy): domain Eukaryota; kingdom Metazoa; phylum Chordata; class Amphibia; order Anura; family Limnodynastidae; genus Platyplectrum; species Platyplectrum ornatum. Next base: position 7,309 of record JABWIB010000668.1, on the reverse strand, counting down.
ATATATAACGTAATAGCCAACCTCAGCTAGAGGAACAAATATCCCTTCAGAAGAATCTGCTTTGTATGTCAGAGAAGCATGTTAAGGTATAGGAGTAAAATGACCTGATTTTAAAATACAGAATTTGACAACTCATGCTACTATGAAAACCTAAACTCAATTTGGATTTTTACAGCTGATTCCGTATTTTGATCTTCAATGCTAATAAACCTTAAGTGGCTGCAGTAACTATCTTTCTGAACTTTTCCAACATGGCGGCAGAATGCAGCCCTTACAGCACTTTTAATTGCATACCCATAGCCGACTGCCTGAAGTTTGTTTCACAGACTATCTATGTAGGAATGCTAATTAGCTTTTTATTATACAGATACTTTTCCACCAGAACATTTGTGCTCTCATTGTGCTGAGCGGCTTAGCAATCTACAATGGTCTGTTTAAATGCGTGTGAAGCTCTCTTATGGATACAGGAGAACTACGATCTTTTTGACTACCTGTTAAATTTCCTTTCTATCCAGAAGGCAGCGTTCCTGTTACATATTGTAGAGCGGTACACGAGAACCACAACACTCTTAATCAATTACCCATGGAGCCCTGTTGGTATCCAAAGACAGGATATTAAAATTAGTTTGTATTTAATAGTTGCAATGCTGTGAGAGTGAAGATACCCTTGAGCACCCAAATCAAGAATTTTTTGATATTACAACCTCTGTGAAAACTATAAATTGTAACAAGTGGACTGGGAGTGGGGTTATTATGAATAGTATCCCAAAGGGTAAGGTAATGAACGACCTCCAGGTATGAAGTAGATGATGATCCCCACAACCAGGGGCAGGCTGGCACATTTTGGCCTGGGGGCAAGCCAACAGCAGTGGCCCATAAGTAACGGCCTATAGATCACCATGTGCGGCCCTCAACCACCAATGGTGCGGCACCCTTGCCAGTCTGCCCCTGCCCACAACACACATTGAACCAGTTGAGCAGCTAAATTATACCTCCCAAGATCCTGGAGGCCAATGCCACCACCTCTGGTGGAGCAATAAAGAACTTTTGCTGAACCCCAGACCTGCGTTCCCCCATACAAACCTATTGATTTAAAATTAAAATTAAAGATTAAAAAACACACAGCGGAATTTAAACAAGTAGGACCTGTAAAAGATACAATAGACGAGGTAAAACAATCGTTTTGATATAGGTAATACAGCCTATCCAGAAGATAAACAGTGATTTTACCTGTCAATGCCCAAATTATTTGGAAAAAAATAGTGGGAGCATAAAAATGGGATGGCCGCATACAATGGTAATACGTTTTAGCAAGAAAAATACCAAGGTACTTAAATTTTGGGAGATTGAATTGAAAGGGGAACATGACAGTCAAGGAAGGGTAAGATATAAGTCAAGGACCTCGGTTTTATGTGCATTAATTTTATAACTAGAGTAAAAGCCAAGTGGTTAGGTCCTGCAACAGAGCTGAGATGGAAGAAGTTGAGTCAGTAATAGAACATCAGCATATAAGACTATTTTATGGGTGTGAATGCCATCCGAGACTCAATATATTGATGTGTGCATGCAAATCAGGATAGCCAAAGGCCCTATGACCAACTCAAAATGGAGAGAGGAGGCAGTCCTACCTAGTCTTGTTCCGAATAACAAATGTGCTCACATTTCACTGTTGCCAAGGGAGAACAAAAGACCTTGTAAGAACTGTCTGGAAAATCCTATACGGTAAAGTACCCTGCGCAGAAAAGACCAAGTAACGTGATCAAATGCTTTCTCTGCATCTAGCGCTAGAAGTTGAGATGTAAGACCTCTGTGTACTTATAGAATTAATAAAATGTATTGTGCATCTGGTATAATACTAAGCTTGGCATCCTAAAATAAATCCTGTTTGATTGTGGTGAATCAGGAAAGAAATGATGGGGTTAAGAAGATGGATGACGCAAAGATCTACATTTAACTAAGAAATAGGGTGGTAATTTGCACAGAGAAAATGGTAATGCTGGGCTTGGGAATGACAAATATGGTAGCCAAATCCAAAAGGACCTCATTCAGTAGTACATTAATTAAATCATGGGGGGGGGGGGCGAGAATTGTAGCCTTTTTTTTATAATTTTGTGGTGTTAGTCCTTTCAGAGCAGACGCAGATGAAGCCTTAAGAATCTTTATTGCAGTCAGAGTCACCTCCACTGTTATACTACTATCAAGTAGACATTTGTGGGCATCGTCAATTGAAAACTTGGTGTTAATGTTACATAGGGCATCGTCAATTGGTAAACTTGTTACATAGGGGAAGAGTGCTGCTAGAGGTTTTAGGTTACAGAGAACAGCTCTTATAAACAGATTTCCAACCTACGGGGTTGATGGAGTGGGGTTGGATTGCCAAATTTGTTTGTTTCCTAGTGCACTAAAATAGCTAGTTATGGCTCAATGATGTAATGTTGAATTTAAACTGTGATTATCTTTTGTGATTATCTTTTGCATACACTGAGTTTGGCTGTGTTAAATAAAAAGTACCATAGCTGTTTATGCCTTAGGAGTGGATCTCAGAGGGTTTTGAGTTAACAATGTTGCTGCTTATCCTGCTTGTAATCTCAGATCATGGTTGTATGATAAGTATAATATATGTGAGCCACAGGTATTAGATCATTTGGCCCTCTATCTATATCAGTGGATTAAAAAATGATGGCAAGAATCCATGGCTGGAAAGTAAAGCCCAAGCTGACTGTGGCCCATTCCCAGATTTGTTTGTGAGGATCTGGTAATCCGGAGAGACAGGTGGCAGGGGAACAGCCAGGCCTACTGTCCTGGAAACGGACAAAGTGTGGTCCTGACAGAGCGGGGGACCAGTGTTATGACTGCAGCAGCAGCAGAGGGAATTCAGATAGTGGAAGTGAGTCATAACATCACATGGGGGGGCCCAGGTCTTACCAATTTTGGCAGTCCTGTGCTCTGCTATTTCTAAAGGCAGCCAAGACTTCAGAAAAAAAAACCTTAGGAAATTACCATAAATACGCATTGAAATCCTGCATGCCAAGTGGCCATGGAGAACTGAATTTGGACCTTGGTAACATGGAGTTTCAGCAAGCAGGGGGATGAGAAAAAATGGCCATAACAGGTCATTCACTGGGTCACCATTTTCTTCCTTGCTTGTTGAAACTGTTGCAAGAGATGCAGTAACATCAGTGTTGCTTTTTCTCAGAAACGGTGGTGGTGGAGGTCAAGAGACTTAAATTCAACTAGGGAACTTAGTGGCCTACTGGCCTACTATATAATTTTTGTCTCTACATGTCTGTATCACCTACATTTGGGATCAATGTGTATGATCAGGTAAAATAGGTTGACTTTCCTCTTCACAATCCTGTCTAGATATGCAAAGTGTCAGATATTATTCAGTCTGCCTATGTACATTTATGTATCTTCAGTTCTTGAGGTTTTTAGTTTTATAGCTTTAACAATTCTCTGTCAGTGTCTGATCTAAGATTCTTACTGATGAATTGTTAAAAGAAATTCTTCAATACCTATTTGGAGTATTCACACCAAAGTGTAAGCAGAGAAAGTAGCACAGAACTTGGGACCAAAGGAAAATATAAGGTATGCTTCTCTATTAGCACCATCACAAAATAATGTTTCACATTTTTGTAGGAATTAAACTTTAATGCAGATCTAACTCCAGCTTTGTAATACTTATTGATGAAGCCTTTAGAGAAATACTTCTAATATCTAGACTCTTGGGAGCAGACAAGACTTTTATTTGCAAAGTTTGTCTAGATGTCTAATGGTTAATAAGCACTGTTCATCTGAAGTTGCTAAGCAACTAGGTTTTTTTAAAAAAAAAGTTCAGTAACGTATGTTACCTTGTGTCTTATAAGGAATGTTATTTAAAGATAGATATTTATTAGTTTAAAATTAATTTCTCCCATCTGCTTTATATACCGCTCTTAATAAAAATTTTACTTTGGATTCGTCAAAGTGGACTTATTACAATGATTTAATATTGTCTGATGTGTGTTTTTTGAAAAAATTTACATTTAATTTACATTTTTACATGCTCAAAACATTTATACTATACATGATACTATACAGCGACTGCAGGATTATTAAGTTATATTCATATATTTAATAATTTTTAGTTCATAGTAAAGAATTGGTTAACAATAACCTAAAGACTTAATTTATTTTAATTAATATTAACCATACCCTTTCCAGGAGCTATTGCATATTGTATTATTTCCACGGACATTGCATTTCTTTTTATAGTCCCAGACATAAATGTGTTCTGCATGTAGATGAAGATGACTTGTAGTAAATTAACAGATGTATCTACTCTTTTCTTTGGTCCTTCCATCCTTTCTCTCCTCTGAAGCTCTCATTACATGGGCCCAGATCCCAAAATGTAATTTCCACCAATTTTGAGACATGAGAGGAGTGTGCAGTGGACTTTTAGCTTGCTTCCATACATGAGTGCACAGAAGTCAGCTAAAATGAGGAGAGCAGGATCCAGTCCATTGTCATAAACCCAGAAACCCACCTCCACCCGTGTGGAAATATTTTTACCCAAATCCCAAAAACAGTTTTTATGGCATCTGTGCCCTGTATAGTGCAAAAGTGAATAGAATAGAAGCAAGAATATTCAACATCTAGGCACCCTTTCCTTGCGGTGTCATTTGCAGGACATTCATATAAGTTATTTATAAAATATGTAAAATCATATATCATAATAAGCAGTCCAGTTCAATGTTGCATTTGAAACAAGTTGGTGTCAGAAGTGGAATTTATTGTGGCCCTGTTACAAAGACCAGGGAGTACAAAACATGGAGCAGGCTTCTGGAGCATTCGCAGGAGATACAAAAGTCAAGACTGCATCAACAGACATGCAGATTGCCATAAGACCAAATGTAACTAATGTAGAGTTGTGGCTTTCCACCAAGAACATTTGCATAAAACAATCCACTATAAAACAGGGACCCTGCTACATTGGACCATTGACCTTATGCCAGAGAATCACTCCAGAGGCCTTTTATGCTTAATCTCCCTGCTAATCTCAAAATACCTAGTACCCTTTTATGCCTTCTTAGTGAAACCTTTTTGGTTTTCCTTTAGATATTCCCCTCCTAAACAAGATAATCCTCCACATAATGTGATTGAAGGTCAAGGAGAATTGAGGTATGGGATATCTTGGATCTTAGAACATTAAATAAGCAGCTGCAATATTTAGTCGACTGGAAAGGCTATGGTCCAAAGGAAAGAGAATGGGTCCCAGGTATGAATATTCATGCTGAATTTTTAGCCAAGAAATTTCATCGGTAGATTGCTAATAAGCCAGTTCCCAGGGGTTAATCCCTCATCCAGGAAGAGGTACTGTCACATACCGCCATAGGGGTCTGTGGCCGCATGCAGAGATTTACTTTGGGTGAGTCGGCAGGAACACAGAGTTATCTGTTAATTGCCGTCATCTGTTAGCCTTAGCCGGTGCACTCTCCTCGCATCGCTCATGTAGCTTTCTGGCTGTTACCTAGCAGCCAGCATGCCGCCAGTGAAAATGCCCAACAGGAGTCTGCTGGCCAGTCACCAGCCAGAAGTCTCTCTTTTTTTTTTTAACCCTGTTTTAGCATGTTTAACCATAAAGGTGTTCTCCTTTCAGTTTTTCACACCTACCTCTGCCCATTATCTTAGTATGCCTTACATTGAGTGCTTTTTTGTTGTCTATCAAAGTGCTAGCCCTGTTCAGATGCAGCCATCATAAGACAGGTCATCCTCTTATTTAAGCTGCTGGCGAGGACGCTGGAGATGCTGAAGCAGAAGATAAAAGTAAGTGAACAAATTAAGAATGTTGAACTTATAGATCAAATTTTTAATTCAAAATAGAAAAGGGCTTTGCAACATCTTAGATCAGATCACTTCATTTTAGCAACCTTGCTTAAAACAAATTGTTTTGGAAACCCTTATGCAAATTATTAATATTGTACATAACCTGCCCACTCTCTAGTGCAGTGGTTCCCAAACTGTGTGCCGTGGCTCCCTGGGGTGCCGCAACGCTCTCATTGGGGTGCTGTGGAATGATTTTTCTGATATGGTGCAACATTGCTATTGTTTCTTAGAAACACAATTTTATGTCTTTTATAGAAGTAACACAAGATTTGATGTCAACCTGAAGTATTTCTGTTTTTACCTAAATAGTTATTACATGATTTTGATTCTAAAACTTAAAAAATTAGAAATGATTGTGTCTTAGGGGTGCCTTGAAAAATTAAGGAGACCCTAAGGGTGCCTCAACTGAGAAAGTTTGGGAACCTCTGCTCTAGTGTTTTTAGAAATGGTTTTAAGAACAACTGAGAATCGTGTCAGTGATAGGTGTAGAAGTTAAACGCCAAAATGTAAAAATTCACAGACTGATTCCAATCATTGGTTCCGGTAGGAATGAACTAATATTGTTTGGTACAACATTGATTAGATTAATTGTGATGATGATAACAATTTAAATCTTGAGGATGATTACAGTGTTCACCTTAATATCATTGCAGGAGAGATGATGTTTATTTCTTCATTTCTTATAGCATTCTTTTTCAATAGCTGTAAACTTATTTGGTTGCTTGAACATACAAGCATTTTAGACATATTAGCATCCATGGCCCTGTTACTGCAGTGCTTGGTTTCTAAAACTGTATGTCCAATAAAAAGGCAGGTAGGAGGGCCCATGGACATCTCCATCCTGTACTACTCCAGTAAGTACTTTGTACAACTTGCAGGGCCGGCGTGCTCATTAGGCGAAGTCGGGCGGTCGTCTAGGTCACCCTGACAACTTACTGAACAACCACAAGTTTGAAGCTTGAAATGCCACAAAAACTCACTGTGTACCTTTGTGGAATACCAGATTTAATTTATGTCTTTGTCTTCTACATCATGTCCTTTCTGTGATTCTTAATCCGTACTGAGCCTGCACCGTAAATATACGGTGCAGGAAGAGGTCTATCGCAACCTGCCGTACATCGCAGGGTGACAGAATAGTGGCACTGACACTGACTGCTGCCATCACTACTGATAGCCGGGGGGTCCAATAATGTTGGCCCCACCCGCGGTAAAGGCAGCGATTCGCGGCTTTATAGTCACATAAGACTGACAGATATAATATTTTTCACAAACAGGCTATTAGTAAATCAAAAAACTTTACTAAAAGGTTTCAGAAATTTAGGGGCCAGGTCACGTTGGATTTGACTTTGAGGGGCCTGTGTGATAGACACCCCCATAAATGACCCCATTTAGAAAACTGCACCCCTCAAGCTATTCAAAACTGCATTTTGGAAGTTTGTTAACC
>JABWIB010000667.1:72735-93366 GCA_016617825.1 Platyplectrum ornatum | reverse complement strand
GAGAGATGGAGGTGCAATGGGAGAGATATGGAGGTGAGGTATGGGGGGGTCCCTCATGTTTTTATATATATATAGGGGGGAGGGGGCCCATAGAAACATTTTCTGGCCCCGCAGGGTACAGTTATACTATGTAATGAGGGGCTTTAACATACAGGACATAGCGCGACATCCAGAAAAAGGTATCTCTCGGCCTGCAGCCTGTGTGCAGAGACTTGGAAGAAGACTGAACAGGTAAGTAAAAGGGAAAAATATTTATGATGTCTGATGGATGGTCGATCTGTTATGGAGGAGGGACAGAGAGATATATTACTCATATAGGTAAGACAGGGTGAAAATATGAAGAGAGATTTCTAATATAAGGGGGCCTGGATGAGGGTGTGTTATGTAAACATGTAAAAGGGATGTGACATGTAAACATGGGCAGAGAGAGCATGCCTCAACAACATTTTTGAGCCAGAAAATGGGGGCAAATAAGTCCTGCCCCTGTCCTGTCTAGACTCTGCCAACCTCCACTGCTTTTTGTTGCCATGATCGCTGCAACTAAACAACAAAACATTATTATCTGTTTGTACCCTTATTGGGACAAACTGGTAGGCGGGAGGGACAGCGGACAGTCATCAAAAACCGGGACAGTTGGGAGATATGGAGAGGGATGGCATATGTAAGGGGGGAGGGTGGATGTGTAATCTAAAGGGGGATGTGAAGGGAATGTGTAATATTATATGCAGAGAGAGATAGAGACGGGAATGTGTAATGGAGAAGGGAATATGGAGAGAGATGTAAGGTGGGAAGCATAGGAGATATATAGTGTTAGGGGTATAGGGAGGGAGATGTGTAAAAGTATGGGGTATAGGGGGAAGGGATGCTAGGAAGCAGAAGTATATTGGAAAGGGAGCACGAGGATGGTGGTATATCATATGGGGGTAGGTCTGGATTGGACATTTGTATATTTGTGTAATGAGGGCAGTGGTATTTGTGTATTTGAGTAGCAGCAGATGTGTAATGGAGACTGCCTTCATCCCTGCATGTGAGACATAATAAAAAGAACTAAACAACATTAATGGAAGTGAAACAACACTCCTTTACAGCCAGGGATTTGGAGGTCCTTGAAGAATTCACCTGCTTCATTAATCCACCCTAGACCTATTAGTATCCATCATATAGATTCCCTCAGAGAGGCCAGTCCTAGAAGCTTGATGACCTCTGTGATCTTCTGCCAGGAGAGGGTGGTCCAGAGCATAGTCAGCGCGTTTTCTAAAGTTATAATTGTGCCCAGTGGCAGACAACCCCATACAGCCCTGTATTTACCTTACGTACATAATGCATTGTGAGATTCTTCACAACTGTATTTGTTAAAATATATTTTCTGCCTAATAAATTTGTATTAATTCTATAAACAACACTGTAATCATTACAATATTAACCTCATTCTGAAAATCTCTGAATATATTATTTTTATATAATTATTTACATCTATGGGAAGTTTAGAAACTTAATGTTCCCAGTGATGTTAAGATTAAGTGACCAAAATAATTCAGTGAGTGGAAGAAACTTTTGTCACACAGTAGCATTTGACTGCAATAGGAGGTCAGAGGTTTTGTTTTATAGACTATAATTCGACCGCAGACAGACATATATTCAACCACTATGTTATGAAGAGAATATGATAGAAAACAGCCCAGCGATAATATGTTACATGTATAAAATAATAAATGAAAGTCATTTCAGACTTTAAACTTGTTTGTAGAGCCATTTTATGCTGCTCTCTATGAACAACTCCTAGTACTTGGTTTACTAAATTCTAAACTGTTTGAGGTGTTCTTTATTCTTATAGGGCCACATCCAGATGTTAGTTTAAGTGAGTTATACAAGTTACTTGCATAGATCTATAAAATGTTCAAAAGCATTTAAATGTGTTGAGCCAGGATCCAAAATAAAATATTTATCAGACTGTAGCCACAGTGTGAATCACAGAGACTTGAGATTTGCATAGGCCAGGACCTTGTAATTATCAGTTTGCCCTTAGGAAGGCTGTTATCATGTCTACAATAGGCATAGTCACTTTCACTAAATGACTTTAAGTGGCTAGTTACACATTATATATTTAGTCTTCTTGAAATCCTTTAATACGTCCTCTTAAGAGTTTGTTTATTAATACCGAACGTACTTTACAGCAGCTAAGCTGTTGCTTATGTTACTTGTTGGCACTTTGGACTGCTCTGTGGAGTTTTTGAGAACTGAATGTTGCTGGCTCATGTAGCCCTCTTGGTTTTGTTACTTTGTGGACAGCAATATAGTAAATGGTATCTCTGGGTTTTGTTATGGTCAGTTGATGGATGGATGGAGAAAGATTTGTGGTGAAAACAGATATAGAATAATGTAAATGCTATGGGAAAGGTATATTTATGGAATTAAGCTTAGTGTATATTTAAATAAGGAATGGGGTGTGAAGAGATAAGAGACTTAAATAAAGGTGTATTTGGTGGAAATGAATGGATTAGGGGAATGATTAATGGCATTGCGAATGTTGGGTGAATGGATATCATATCAATTGTATTACTTGGACCATGCAATGATATAAGAAATAAAAACATTGCCATGCATGATTGTCAAATAATAGATGTCATTAATTTCATGAAAATGATGTACTGCTTAAAATATCAACTTAATCTTAACTTAAAATCATAACCAGGGGCAATGTTTAGTCCAATTTCACACATCTATAGGAAGGTGTCAAGCCCAACCCCAAAGCACCCAAAGGAGTTATTCCCTTCGTACCCAAAGGAGTTTTCTCATTCCAGGCTGCATCATCACAAATAAGTGCCCTGTGGCTATCCATGTGGTGAATCAAGCACTTCCAATTACAATAACAAACCTCTTGTTCCACCAAAGGAAAGAAAAATTATATACTTAAAGCTTTAAGCTTTTCATCAGTACTGTGATTTCAATACAGGATGAATGCATTATTTCTAAATAATTTTTGTATATCACTGCACTTATTTGGATTAGCTGTTATGTTATTTATACACTATTACAAAATGCCTGGATAATCACTGCATTATACAGTATGTACTGAGATTGCAGTGATTCTTGTATGATGAACTGCCATGCAGTTCCAGGACATAGGCAATATTTTTACTCACATAGGCTGATCCAGTGGTGCATGCAATATGAACGTCACATGCTTGCGCCTTCACCTTTGCAATATTGCTTGAATCAGACCCTTCCTATCTACTGAAGACACTCATTCACTCTCTTTTCATCTCCCACCTTGACCACTGCAATATCCGCCTCTCTGGTCTCCCACTTGTATGCTTTTTCACCCCTACCATATATTCTCGATGTGGCAACCAGACTAATATTTCTCTCCCACCTCTACCTCCCCACTCTCTACATTGGCTTCCACTCCATTGAAGACATCTTTCAATCTGATTACAACAACATTTTATCTCTAATCACTTATCTCCATCCATACTGCCTCCTGCCCCTCTGCTCAGCTGCCTCACATCCTCACTTTAAAGATTGCTCAGATTAAGAATAAAATGTGATTTGTATTAACCAAATCTAAAGGTCTGAAGTTGTGTTCCTTGGTCCTAATCCTCATCTACAAGACCCAAGTGATCTTAGAATGGGGTATGCTGGTAATATCTGTGCATGGGCAATGCACTTGCCCAGAACTGTGATTTCCGAAAATTTCACACACTCAGAGTTATATATGTGAGGTGTACCTTCACTCATTTTTGCAGGGGCTCAGAATATTTTCATTTGGGGGCAAGCCCCCCTCTTCCTCCTTGCAGCAACCACACTAGGAGCTTCGTAGTGCCCCATCTAGTAGCTAGAGTGATATTACTATATTACTATAACTAGAGCGCTATTATTATTACTTTATTTTACATTTATATTTATCTGTTCATTGAATTAACTTACTGTAAACATAAAACAAACTTATAGACTGCTGTAAATACTTATCTTCTCTGTCCTCCTTACTCAGCCTCCACAGCGTCCCACTGGTTGTCTCCTTTGGTAAATGATGTGATGTGGACATGTGTACTCAGCTCACGTGTGCATCACGCTTTAGACATTTTGTTAGGAGGAGGGGGACTGAAAGGATTCAGCTGGCTATAGTACATAACAGACACTGGAGATCTGATTTCTCATAAGTCTCTATAACTTTTAGTAAACATACTCTATGGGGGAAATTTAATCCGGTGTGAATTTTAGTTAATTTTTATTAGTCAAGACTTCGTGCCATATTTAAGTCGGGATTCTGACTTTTTCCGTGACTTAACCTAGTCGCGTTATTTTGGTGTCTGGCCGAGATCAAAATAACAGATGCAAAGGTAAAGTCTAAAAAAAAATCTGATGGAGCTGCTGTGTGGTGTCCCTGTGGCAGGTGTCAGTCTTATGTGTTTCTCCCCCCTGAAATGTAGTAGCTGCATTAATTAATGAAAAGGCCATTTGCACAGCTTTTTCATTTATACTACGTGAGTGTGTATAGAGTAACCACTTCATCCATGCATTCGGCAATCACACCTGTTTTAGTGCCATTTAAGGGTATTACATTTTTTTTTTTTTTTTTTATACCATTCCACCTGTCAGAGGTGTGAATGGTAATTCACGAAAAAAAACCCCAAAGGATTGAATTGGGTGAAGTGCCAAGGCGCATTATTTCCTATGCAAATGAGGAAATAACGTGTATTGTTGGCACTTCGCACGGGATTGAATCGGCCCCTATGTTTCCTTCCATTCCGGTGCCTATGATGCAGATTGCACTTTACATCTAACACCTGTTTAAATATTGTGTACAGTGCACATTTTACAATATATTATACAATGGACCAGCCAGGTTGTAACGTAAAAGTGCTCTGTGCTCTGTATGATCCACAAGTGTTAGTAGCAGAAATTGAGGGAAAAAAGTTATAAGTAGGGTAGAACATGTTAAGTAGGTTGAGGAATATGGTAAGCTTGTCTGAATAGTTAAGTTTTAAGGGAGCACTTAAAAGTTTGGAGAGTGGAGGATAACAGATGAGGAAGGTTATTCCAGAGAGCTGGTGCAGCCCGGGAGAAGTCCTGTAACCGGGAATCAGAGCTTTTGTTTAGTGTAGAAGAGAGTAGTAGATCCTGTGAAGTTCTTAGAGCATGAGCTGGGATATATCTTAAGATGAGTGAGAAAATGTATGTGGGTGCAGTGTTATTTATGGCTTTGTATGTTAGGAACATTACTATGTATTTAGTTCTTTATAGTACAAGCAAGTCATGTAGACTTCTCTGTGTTTTGCAAAGAAGATCAGTCTGGTTGCTGCATGTAATATAGACTGTAGGGGGTGGTAAGTTTTTGCGTATTCTGGAAATGTTTTTTTAATGTATGCAACATGATTTAGAAACAGATTATATGTGTGAAGTAAAGGACAGCTCAGAGTCAAGTGTAACACCTAGACAACGAGCTTTATGAGCAAAGGTTATTTCAGCATTGTCAACAGAAAGAGAGAGGCCAGGTGGACAGCTTTTATTGGAAAGATTATTATTTTGTTTTGGAAATATTAAGTTTCAGATGGCTGAAGGACATTCAATATGAAATGGCAGAGACATTGAGTTATGTGGTACAACACAGTTGGTGAGAGATCAGGAGCGGATAGATTTATCTTGTGTATCATCTGCTTAGAAATGATACTGAAATTCAAATGACTTTATTAGGAGTCTAAGGGAAGTGATATAGATAGAGATCTCGACTGAAGAGCATCCAAAAGATTGTGTAAAGAAAGAAAGTCAGTCAGACAAGAGTAGACTAGTCTTTCAAGCAGTTTGAGGGGCATGGAAGTTGGGAAATGGGACATTAGTGTAATATCCCATTTAGTTTAGATGGGATATACCTATATTCGGAGTGTGAAAGTTAGGAATTGCCGTGAGTTGTTTAACAGATTGAGAAAGTTGGTCAGTATTAAGATGAAATTAAGTGTATGATGAGGTTTAATGGGCTTTGGCAAAGGAGTGTGAGTAGTAGTTGAAAGTTTGCAGGTGATAAGATGATGGCCTGAGAGAGGATGAAGGGAGTTAGTAAAATCAGAGATTGAGCACAGATTGGAGAATGTTTCAAAAGTAGTACTGTTAGATGAGTGCGTTGAGAAAAAGGAATACGAAAATAGATTCTAAGGTGGGAGGAAAAGTAGGAGAGTGAAAGAAAAGAGTAACTTTTCCATCTTCACAGACGATGAAAAAAGGAAAGGGAGAGGGGCTCACACAAAAAGAAGAAGTTATGGGGCAAAAAAAGGGCTGATGCAGAGGAAGGGGCAGGAGGGGGAATAAAATTCTGGGAAGGGACAGGGATGTTCCTCTCTTTTGGAATATGGTTATGCTGGAAATGGATCTTGTTTTGTCTTCTGCTCTGCATGTCTTCCTATGAAACACCAGTGTATATACATGCTAACAATATTGAATTATAAACTATGAGTATATAGTGAGTAATACCTTTACCTATCCAAACCCCTAAAAAGTTCTTGCAAAGCACTGGCGAGGAGAAGGATGTTAATAGTACAGTAAGGACAAGCTTTAGTCCTTAAATACTGTTAAGGTTTCAGCACCACCCTGCAGATACTTTATGGTAGGGCCTCAATGTGGATTCCCCTGCGAATGGAGGATGGAATGCCTCTCATGTGTAAGGGATCCGCATAATGCGTCTTTCACATTGTGATCAGGATTCAGTCCTATGTCACTAGTTACATTTGTTGTGTTACACGTGCCTAAATACATATGTGGCAGAGTAAGAACAGTCACATGGTCTGAAGGGGTTAATCCTTTAGGAATCCAGAGGCTTTAGTCAAGAGTGGGTAAAACCATGTTGAATTGCAGGGGAGGTAAAAGGAATGTTAGTGTTTGCATGCATACAATACTTTTGCAGCATACATAAGGCTGCACTGCTCAGGTCCCAAGTGCCTCCAACCCTCCCAACCCATGAAACATCCATTAGAGTGCAGATGGCTGCACATTCAATGGACTGGGTCCATGTACTATTGAACTCAGAACCGTAAATGGGGAGGTAAAATGAATGTTAGTGTTTGCATGCAGGGAGAATACTCTATTTTTGCATGTTGCACACAGATACTGACCAGCGTTACTGTTACACTGTTATTAGACTTGTACTAGGAAACATCATCTCTCAACACTAATACAGTTTGCAACTAATGAAATTTACTTCCCCTGAACTTCAACATGGTTTTGCCAACTTGTAACTTTACGCTGGTCCTATGTTATTAGTTTATACTTACTTGCGCAAGTTTATTTTTTTTTTACTATTGACTACTACTACAGAAACGAAGTTTTTTAGTATTTTAGTCTGTAGCATCTCATAGGTCCTATTCTGTTCTCTAACTTGGTGAGAATTCTTTGAAAGGACAGTAAAAAGGCAAAAAATGAAAACCTTAACTCAATCTTTTATCTTGATTGCACAATAAATATAGAATTCAACTAGTTTTCAACACGCTCTTTTATAGAGCTATTAAATCACTTCCCAGGCCGTCTACATAAACCATTCAATTCACAACTGAAGATCAGGTGCTGAAATATCAGATTATATTGCTTAAATAACACTAGGGGAAACATACCAATAACATTTTATGAGTAGAGTGTTTTTCTTTCTTACTGTGTGTGTGCACTTTGGGGATTCCCACAACAAGTTCTCATAATAGAAAATGCAATATATAATTTGAAACCATTTCAAAACACTCAAATAAGTGTGAGACAAAAAGATGCATCTTGGTCTACATTTACTAAGCAGGGAGATCGCAAAGTGGGGATGTTACCCATAGCAACCAATCAAGATTCAAACTCTTAGTTTAATTTTACACACTGGAGAATATGAACTCGAATCTGATTGGTTGCTATATTGTCCAGCACATATGACTAAATGACATATATAATCATTTTACTATATATCATAATATTTAACGTGGCATTATATTCAGATAAAATTATATTTTACAGGTCAGAAATTTGTGTGTGTGTATATATATATATATATATATATATATATATATATATATTGGCAAACATAATGAATCAGAATACTGCTGCAGCATTATTTTTATAGAAACCTCTATGTGCTTTATAGGCAGTTATTTCATGAAATGATTAATTCCCCCTGGAAATATGATTCCATGTTATTCTAGATTATGTTTAACCAAATTATTAACACCATTTATACAAAAGCAAAATATTGGATGCACTCTTCAACTTTAAATCTAATTAGCAGCTGAGACTATTTTATAAATAACTAATTCTATTACCGATGTTTTCCCCAGAAACTATATCATTTCACCTGATAATATTAGAACAGAGAGGTTCAACATATAGAGTAAAAATAATACTAAGCATTTATTAGAACATCAATCAATCATTAATCATTTTCTGAATTTTACATTCAAATTCAATTCCATCATCTTCTCCACATATTATTTCCATAGATTCATATTATGTGCTCTGTTCTGGTAATTCAGGGCTAGTGTTAGGGTTAGGGCTGCAGCAGGTTGCCGACTTTTTGCTCCTCCCTCATGGGAGAAACCAATCGTCGGCAGTATGGGGTAGAGGCGGAGGATGGGATTTATACAAATCATACCCAAAGCTCCTCTTCCTGAACGGAAACCAATACAATTGCTATAAATGGGCGAGCATGAGATCATCAAGGTCTGCCCATTTATAGTACTGATCGGGGCGGGAGACATTTATTTACATTATTGTGTAAATAACAATTGTCGTGAAATACATCTTTTTTAAATTGGCCCCAACTATACCACTTACATATACTGCTTATGATTTAAAAAATATTAAATTTCTTTGTGTAATAAGCTCATTATGAATATTATTATTATTACTGTAACATGTTTTTATAAATGCATTTAAAGCAGGCTTTCACAACCAGTAGTATGTGGTGTGAAAGTCGCCACTGGTGGTCAAAGTTATGTGTTTATCTGGTATACTTCCCTGTCACTCTCTCTTCTGCCCCGGGACTTTTCTCACCCTAACGTGAGGCAGGTGGGACATAGACCCCCTTAATGGATAAAGAATGGCATGATCGCGTTAGCTTTTTACAATTTTATTACAAAAGTTGTGGAACGAAACTTTCTTTTTCACTTGAGCTAACTTTTCACTTATATTAACTTATACTATTATGATTTGCTTATACTTTCTACTTAAGTTCACTTTTAATATCACTATATTCTTAAATATTCCTATTATCTATACTAATTTCACTTTTAATATCACTATATTCTTAAATATTCCTATTATCTATACTAATTTCACTTTTAATATCACTATATTCTTAAATATTCCTATTATCTATACTAATTTCACTTTTAATATCACTATATTCTTAAATATTCCTATTATCTATACTAATTTCACTTTTAATATCACTATATTCTTAAATATTCCTATTATCTATACTAATTTCACTTTTAATATCACTATATTCTTAAATATTCTTATTATCCATACTAATTATCTCAAATTCTTCTCATTCCTATCTTACGTTATATATCAGAACAAGTGTACCCTATATACACAAGTCTTACAATTAAACTCTATAATCACAAAGAACAGTACTGTATATGCACAGAATAGTTCACTAGACTCCTTAGTGATGGGGTTGGCCACTCACATAGTTTGGTTACTAGCATATACAGTAAATGCATTTATATAGATACCAGTGACTTTATATAAATTTGTGACTGTTGTAATCCACTTTGGTAGGTGTTCTGACAGATTAGCTGGTATCTGTTCTGTAGAAGCACAATGATGGTACAGAAGGGTTTCTCTATGTTGAGCACAGGTGTGCACTCTCAATATGACTGCTTATTTACTACTCACAATCAATGCAACTGTCAGTCTAAATAATATTTTCTGATCAGCTCTGCAGTAATATACTTTATTGCTACTAAGCCAGTCATGGTCTTATACTGGCGCTGATCTCTCATATGCTGCAGGAACCGCTTCTATGGTTACTGCTAGTCAGTTGGCAGTCACTTTTCCTCGATCTGAAGTGGCGGGGATAGTTTAAGTTTATGGGCTAACAGTGAATAGCAGTTAGCTTTTAAAGTGCTAACACTATTCCCTGCTTTCTCAGTTAACCAGCGTGAGGGTCAGTGTGTATGCTAGTGTACACCTTATAACCTGCTCTCTGACACTCTGGTATTGCTGCAGGCCCGGATACACCGCAATCATCAATGTAGTTTTCACACCGCCTCTCCGGTACCACTCTCGATGCTCAAAGTAGTGACTTCTGTCCCTTTCGTCTGGAGGCTGTCTGGGGGTACCTTCTCTCAGCTCACATCCGACCACAGGGTCCCACTTTCACTCCGTCCTCAGCGTCTCCTCAGGTCACTACTCTACATGAGGGGTCAAAGGCAACTCCACATGTCTTTGGTGTGCAAAGTACATAACAACATAGTATAATCATAAAAAAAAACTAATAATCCTGATACTCTTGGGGTATCACAGTGGTATGTGAAGCCCTTTCTGGTGGCACGTGGGGCATCTAGGTAGTAGTGAACAACAAGTATTTTATTGTATCCATGAGCAATCCTAGATGACAGAGAATAAATAAGATTTGCTGAATAGAAATTTAAAGAAATAATTCTGAAGGTCATAGAAAAGAATCAAGTAGTACAAAAACCTTATATTACTATCTCACAGACATAAAAGTTTACAAGAATTTTCTGAACAAGTGTGAACTCGAATAAAGTATTGTTTGCACTGCAAAAGTGTAATATATTGCAAATATTTGTTTTTAATACTTTATGTCATAGTATATGTTGAAAAAGGGTTTCCCTAAAGAAACGTCATAGCTTGAGGCACATTTTTTTTTTAAAGAAAATACTTAAACTTATATTGCAGTTTCCCTGAGATGGAGTGTACATAAGAAAAGATTACTGTGATTATAATGAGACTTCACACAGCCTTTAATCCCGTCTCTGCTGAAGAAGATTTCCCTGAATGTTAGATTGTTCCTGTCAATCTTTATCTTACTTGTATAGGGACAGATCAATTCTTCAAGTTGACATGGCTTAATACCTTGATTAGTAAAAGAGCTTCACAGGGTGGGTCCTTCTGCTAGGACATATAAATAGATTAAAATAATAGTCATTTTATATCCTTCAGTGTTGTAGTCATGTTATTATTAATTGTCCAATCATATAATACAATGTTGCTATCCTGTGTGTATCAGATTCCTGATTCCCGCTGGATTTAGCCTCCCATAGTTCCCTTACTGAAACTATCAGATACTCAAAAATAGACCAAAATAACTGGTGTCTTAGGAGCAAATACAATATGTACAGTACTCAATATAATATCAATTAACCACAAAGTGAAACAACTTTAAAGGCTTTAGACATATGCTATTTAAAAGGTCCTTTTCACGATGATACAAGGTAAATACCTTCACTTACGGCTCGTTAGGCCGTAAGCATGAATGAAGTAAAAGCAAAAGCAAAAGCACAATGATTACTATCTAAGATTGCCAAACCATAAAATGAAACAAAATTCTCTTTATTGCACAAAAATAAAGAACAAAAAATAAGTAATTGAATCAGAAGCACTTTATTACACACATAATATATAATAAAACAGAAAGAGTTGGAAATCACATTTAGTATAAAGACCAAGCTGGAACCTGGGTAATTTGCAGAGAACAATCGGCTATATTGAACACCTCCAGTAAATCGTCCATAGCAGGGTAAAAGTATCCACAGGACTGCACCCTGGTGCGTTTCAAGGTCCTCCCCTTACTCAGAGCGTTGAGTGGCAAGGTTGATCAACTCTTGTTTATTTCGCTATATATCACATATTGAAATTGGCAGCATCAGAAATCAGGAACATGTACATTATTATCAGTTTTAGGGAATTTAAGAGAAAAAGATGAATAGCAGTCATGGGTTTTCATTATATATATATGAGAGGAAAACAACATGGGGTACCACGTGCTTGGTGGTTGGTGGCAACAGTCTGCTGGAGTCGCTGCAGGTCGGAACAAGATTGCTTTTAACAACCTGTGGGGAAGAGGAGTAAGGTGACTATGGACACCTTGTAGTATGTCGTCCTAGGCTGCAGTCTTATCAGCCTATTGACTGATCAGGCCTGGTGTCAGGTCAACATAGTGGGGACCCGATAGTGACCTTGTACATGCTACAAGAGATGCTTCTAGCATGTCAGCAGCTCATGTTACTGTCATTCGCACAGAGAGGGTCTCAATATGTTGGATATTTCCATGTTTTACAGTACTATATACATATATAACTTTTGGGGGACCCTGCCACATGTTACATTTAATCATGGAAATAAAGTTGGAGATAGGTTGGACTGAACTATGTGTAATAGTGTCCTAGCTTATCTATTTTAAGATAGAGCAGCAAGAACCTACTGGCCTAAGCCCAACAACAACATGGACATTAGGAGTAGTTACTAAGAGGAGAAGGAAAGAAAGAAAGACTAGAGAGAGAATAAGAAGAGGTGAGGGTGGACCCAAAGAAAGAAAATAGATATGAAGGAGGAGAGTATCATGTATCATACAGGACATATACAACATTTTAGAAATGTGAATATAGGTAGCCTTTGCAGCACAGCCCCTCCAACAGGTATCATTACGGGAGCATTAGGGGAGAACATGGCCATCCTAACGGGAACAAGATACCAGTGGTGCATCAAAGTGCTGGAGCGAAGTAATTAATTGAATAAAGAATTTGGAAGCTTGTGCTTTCATTTGATAATTATGTTAATACACAATATATACAAACCTCATAAGCTGACACGGCTTGATAAATACTTATGAGATTTGTGTATATTGTGTATTAACATAGACACAGCATTATGATCAGTGGTCGAAGTGGAAATTTAGAAGTGGGGGTATGGACATTTAGAAGTGGGGGTATGGAAACNTAGAAAATAATGGAAGTCAATGNAGATTTTTAATTTTTCCATTATATCAGTGGGAGAAGTGCCGGTATGACATACCCCTGTATACCCCCCCACTTCGAGCCCTGATTATGATACAAGATAAACAATAATGCTGCATACGTTCTCATATTTTGCTAAACCTTTATAGCTGCGAGATTCATTTACCTCACATTACATATTGTCCACTTACCTATGGATCGCCTTGTGGGTGAGTGTTAGCGATCGAAGTGGGTATTTATAAGTGGGGGAAGCGAGGAGGAAGGGACATGTATTACAAAATCACAGGTCTGTAAGGAGATGGGGCTTATACAAGGGGACTGGGCATAGTGGGAGGGAGTGCCGGTATAATACACCAGGGTATATTGGCCCACTTCGAGCACTGGTGAATATAGTAGAAGGAAGATGCTTATGAAATGTCCACAGCCCAGCCCTTACTATACAATTCAAATGCTTTCTCTCTACATGCACACACATTATTACATTGTAATTGCATTACTATTATAATTTTGTGCCTGTTTTTAACAGATTCTTTATGCCAGCTTGCGTTATGGAGTACTCATTCCACTCGTAACATTGTGTGAGTGGAATAAAGGAACGTACATAAAGACTTAGCTAAACCTTTAGTGTATGATTAAAATACTCATGCCCACCAAATGTGGAATAAAGATCACTAATGAAATAATTCACATTATATATTTTCTTTACTATTTATGTTATCTGTATCCATGAAAAATTAAATACCTTCCAAAATTTCACCAAAAAAGAAACAAATAAGCTCCGCCCGCTTCATTCCGTTCAAGCCTTGCCCATTTTTGTGCCATTTAGGGCAATAAAAATAGAACAAAACTCTTTTGTCCCTTTTGGTGACATAGTACAGGGTGGGCAGAACATCTGGACAGTCACCCCAAATCAGGAATGTGTACAACTGGAACTTGGACACTTGGGAGGTATGGTTTATGTGAAACTTACTTTTAAGTAAGTTCCCACATATTTTTTTTTATTCTCGTCAACCAAAATGGTCAATAATATATTTTACAGTTTATTTAATTTATTTTTAATAAAACTATTTTGTCGGTTATCTTGACGTATGTTGTTGCCAAACTACGAGCTACAGTTCTTGTAAAGGTTAGCAGAAACTCTCAGGCCACAATGTCTTGGCACAGAATTTTGTTTTCATCCGCTGGAAGGGAATATTACATCTTTTTACATCACAAAAATATTATAAACATAACTGTGTGATACTTGTTTAGAACACTTTGTACTGTAGGTACTAGAAAAGTAACAACCATTTTAAAATATATCAAATTGACATATAAAAAAAAGCAAAAAGCATAAAAACTTAATTGTTGAGAAAAATAAAGTAACTGATATGTGGTTGCTCATACTTAAATATGATATCCTTCTTCTCTGCATCATTTCTGAAATTTAGCAAATTACAATTATAAGCCAATTTTAATTTGTCTTACCGCGTTCAGATTGCCTGGGCTTTAAAAAGCCGCAGGCATATCCGCGGTGTAGAGCTGCCGTGGCAGCGTACAGACTTGCACGAAACGCCGGCTCTACAGTGAAGCCGGCGTGCTGTGAGGGGGGGGTCACCTAAAAAGACTGTGATCGTAATGATCACATGTCTTTTTAGGCCAATCACCTCCCCCCATATGCACTGGAGCCGGCAGGCCGGCTCCAGGCACGTTCAGATCGCTGCAAGGGAGCTGGTGAGCCGCCGAAAAACCTTCTTGAGCCGTAGTTTTTAAAACAGACCGTTCAGATTGCCTTCAAACGGCGGCTTTTACACTAGGGCCGTCGTTTTTACTGACTCCACCAAGGTTTAGCCCAAGACCTGCCCCTTTTGTGCAGTGATTGCAAATTATCATACAAAAAAACCCAAAAAAACACTCAAAACCAAAAAAAAAGTTTGTCCATTCATCATGACATAATGATAGGCGACAGGACTGCAGGACAGTCACCCAAAAGCGGGTCTTTCCTGCTGAAATTGGGAATGTTGGGAAGTACGTGTACCTATATAACCTACAACTAAGTAATGAAGTATTGACGGGATGAAATGTTGTGGTTTTAAAAATCTGTGTGTGCAATACTAGTTATCTCTCCTCACACGCGGTATGCAGGATATTGCATGGATCCTTCTTCTGATCTCCACGGCTGCTGTGCTTGGAGCTCTGAATGCAGAAACTGTGGCAGTCCGAATTTGGCCTCTTCTAACTGGGACAGAAATGCATGTTAATGAGAGTACGGAGACTGTCATAAAAGTACAAATAACTTAAAGATAAAGATTTATTAAAAAGTTTATTTTAATACAGGATCTGATTTTAGTACAACTTAACCATTTTATTAGAAAATGACAGCCACATGCTTCAAATAAAATGTAATTACAAACTACAAACACAAAATAAAAATTTAATTTTATTCAATTAAATGAAATAAAAGCATCTGTTTTTCTACCATTTTAAATTGAAATCATGTAAAGATGTTTTATTTTACATACAGAATGATTTGTTTTGTCCCATGTATTAAATAGTTACCTTCTGCAAATCTCCTGGGACCTAGGTTGCTTCAGTGATTTAATGTAAATCACTGCCCTTGATCATTACAATGGTGGGTGGAGCTTGATGATGTTATGCCCTGCCCAGAGATAGTCTTCTACTGTCCAGGGCGTGGGGCTTCAGGTGATGATCTTTGGTTTCTCCCGGTCAGTCAGTGGTGAAAAAGGTTGGTAAAAGTAACCAGTAACTAGGAGTATATGAGATGTTTAGTCTTCAAAATGAAATACATTATGAAAAGTAGGTTACCAGTGGTATTATTATCTGCTTGGTCTTGTTATATTAATAACAGGGCTCGAAGTGGAGGTGTATACAGGGGTATGCCATACCGGAACTTCTCCCAACGTTGTAATTGAAAAACTTCTAAATGTCCATACTAGCACTTCTATATGTCCACTTCGACCACTGAGTTAAGACTACTCACCTTGGAGAAAAAACTATGTGTCTCTAGGTACAAAGACACCATAAAACTAAACCTATGGTTCCCAATCACCATGTTTATGTATAATAGTCATCATACTGTACATACATAAAGGGCAGGATCCAGACCGTACAGACGGGAAGGAGTATGATAACGAACAGCGCTGTCACTCTCGTCTCTTACGTTAAGTCCTTAATCGCTGACCGCTGTTCGACACAATTCCACCCATTCCCTTCCCCAATGTGTTCATTAAAATGCCCAACGCATCTAGCCCCCACCCACCTATTGTACTGTTGGTGGGCGGGGGGACAGGTCCAGGCCAGCGGGTGGAACAACAAGCGTGTGTCAGAGCACATCTGGTGCTAGCATGCCACTAAACTTCACCCCACTTTTGGGAACTAAAGTCTGGATTATGGTTATTTCAAGATAATGATGTTTTTGGGAGAAGCATGGCATTTATTTTGGCAGAAGCATGGCATTGTACGTCTAAGCATATATAGGCCTACAGCTGAAAGAAAAACCCTGTATATTTTTCTAACCATGTAAGGGAATAATAAATCCCATTTAAAAATATCTGTATTGTACAAGATCACACATTGACATTCCTTATTATTCTTTTCTAAAAAATGAAAGATTGGCCTGGCTTTGAGTAATGTAGTAGTCCCCAACAATTATAAGAAACTACATGCTAAAATAACTGGAGGAAGTTCACCAACTGCAGGAAAACATTCTGGAATGTATCACTTGGATATTGGGAATAGTTTTAATGTCTTCCTAGTGGCGCTTTTGCTGAGATCTTCCAAAACAGAGGAACGTTTTGAATATTTGTCTTTATCCATTCGGCCCAAAATAAGCACAGATGAGGCACACAGTTCATAATATGTCACAAGGGGCTTTGGGAAATTGCTGAATATCGTAAATAAATGTAATCATGGACATGGAAGCATAAATCATACTAAGTAGTTTTTATCATGCTTTAGTCAAAGGAGCAAATTAATCTTATAATAAATGTTTATTGTGTTTTATGGTTCAGTCTGCAGTTTTGATGGCATCAGTATCTTGTCTGTAAGATAAGATAAAGGTTAAAAGGTCTGAATATTTAATATGTATATTTTTACCTCATGTTAAATTAATAAAATTACAGACTTATATTGTGGTAAATATCATGAATGTATCCTACAGAAAAATCGTACATTTAATTACAGCAAAAGGTAAGTGTATAGTGTTCATATATATATATATATATATATATATATACAGCGGTCGAAGTGGAAATTTAGAAGTGGGGGTATGGAAACACTGAATATAATTGAAGTCAATGGACATTTTTAGTATTTCAATTACATCAGTGAAAGAAGTGCCGGTATGGCATACCCCTGTATACACCCCCACTTCGAGCCCTATATATATATATATATATATATATATATATATATATACACACACAATAATGCATTAAAAAAAAAACACTATACACTTACCTTTTGATGTCTTCCTTAGGGGCAAGCTTACTGGATGCTTGAAGCTGCAGTATATGGGCAGTGACATTGCAATACTTCAGACATCATTGCAGGCACATTCATATCAGCAACTAGAGATTCTAGTGACTGATATTTACATACATGAGAGCAGGGCTCGAAGTGGGGATTCTATAGTGCCGGTATGGCGCTAAGCCCCACCCATTACATAAGCCCCACCCCCTCCAGACCCACAGTTTTTTTTTCAACTAACATTCCCCCCTCCAGTGCTGAGGGGGCGGAGCTTAGAAAAGGGGGCGTGGCTTCGCTGGAGTAGTGCCGGTATGCCATACCGGCATATACCGTCCCACTTCGAGCCCTGCATGAGAGTATAAGTCGCCCCCTCTTCTCATTAGTGGAGATTATAGCTGTTCAAACATTATAAGTAGATATAATTACGTATATTACGTATATGACTTTACATAAATTCCTTATCAAAGTCTGTATTTGGTCCAAAGTTTTTTAAGTTAACAGCAAATTTGTGTACCACATCTTTATGTTCTTTTTTTTTTTTTGTCAATTCTTTATTTATTAGCGACACAAAGAGGTGCAAGCGTACAAAGTCAACACAGCGACCATAAAAAAGGCGCTCAGCGACTGCGGAGGGAGAGACAGGAGCCAATGTTTGGGAATCAAAGGGACGTCTAACCCAGTAAGTCTGCAGGTGATCGTGTACAGCCTGCCAGAACGGTCTCAATTTGGGGCAGTCCCACCAAATATGGAGGTATGTACCTATCGCCTCCATACAGCGCCAGCATTGTATAGAGTGAGCCGAAGAAATATTATGTAATCGATGGGAAACCATGTACCACTGTGAAAGTATCTTATATTGAGTTTCGATAACCTGCAGACTGTGAGCCAGCATGTGTAGCCCTGAAGATTCACTCCCAGTCGTCTCTTTATTTTCTTTTTATATTTCTTTCACATACAATATTGTAAAACCCTCATCCATCCAGAGAGAGCCAGAGAGATAGAGTTAGTTGAAATGGAGTAGGTGAGTTGCACTTAGGTCACACAGAGAAAGAGGCTCCATACTGCGATCTGCCAGATCGTTTGGCAGGTGTCATATTATTACATGAGGAATGTGTTTTGAGTTGGGATAGATTCAGTAAAAGCATTTTCTCCACTATGTTTAGATAGGTGCAATGTTTTGTGTATTCTTGGGACTTTTCTCCAAAGATAAGACATGAAACAAATTGAACACTTATTTTTACTGACTGCTTTATATTTGTAAAACACATTTTTGGACAACATTATTGTTAATGTGGAATGAAAGATTGAATCATACGAAACATTTAAAATTAATGGCCCATTAATACTTTTCTTTGAAATACACAAAGGCAGCAAGATTAAACTGTGCCCAAACAACCAGCACTGCTGAGAGGAGGGGGGGGGGGGGCTTTTTCTCTGGGCCCAGGTTGACAGGAGGCCTGGAATTGACATTTATTGCTATTTCAACTCTTCCCTGTTGAAATAGCAATCAGTAAGATGAATGGAAGTCCTGGAATAACTCTGGTCCATGATGCTGCACTGGTTATTAGTGCAGGAACTCCATGTAATAAGAAAACAAGTCTTTATATCAAGTCTGACCTCAAGGATAGTTCTCCTTTGCAGTGAATGGACATTCTCCTTGAAGACTTTCACACTGGTATCAGATAAATCTCACGGGCTATAAATTAGGGTTTGTGAAGGTCTGGTTTAGGTTTGGGAGTGCTATTTGCCCTGCACTGCTAGAGGCTACCTTTACTATGGGAGGGGGCCAAGCCATTCATATTGTCCTAAACCTGTGCAATATATTTATTTAATGTTATTTATGATTGTTTCATTTTGATAGATAGATGATTGATAGAAAGATAGATTTAATTTAGATAATGCTGACCTCAGGATAATGGGGTCACCCACAAAATTGAGGATAATGTGTAAGGGCTTAGCTAAACACCTCTCTCATTCCACCCTGCATACTCACTGTTATGGAGTACCTGGGTCTAACTAGGAGCAAGGTCTTCACTGGGGCTCCTGATGGTGTGGAAAGATTTGGAGCTGATGACTCCGAGCAGGTTGCAGCACACAATAGCCACTTCACGTAACCTGCAGACCCATAGTAATATGGGTTGTAAATCCCATAGTGTATGCAATCTGGATCTGATCCTCCATCTTTAGTTTCTTCAGAGAGCACATGGACTCATATTCTGTTTAGTTAAATTATCTTGATGTGATCTTTTGTGCTTATTCCCCTCATTCAGCCCATATGACACCAATTTGGTAAAAACTTGAGCCAATGGGCATATTGAGGAATCAAGGGTAAATGTTGCTTTTGATCATAGATGAGTATTTAGTGCCTGGGGATTTATTTTTGTAGCTCCGGAAGTGTCTTCCAGAACCATATCTGTTAAAGATTCATTATTAAGCATGTTATGGTGTCTTTGCATTTACTGAAAATGTCCAATACCAGTTATTAACAGGCCAATAATTAAAATTAAATTAAACGTGCTCCTCTATGTGACGATTGCATTACTCTGTGTAATAAAAGAAATAATTCAGGTTTGTAGCTAGCCCTGCTGTCTCTGATCAACTCATTTATGATGATATATTGTTTCATATCATATCTGGTTGAAAGGGATATTCTAGTTAGTCCTTTAAAACAAAATATAAGGTCAAAATGACACAATGACTAAAATGAACACCTCGATAGGATGGGTAGCAGTCACTGGCGTGTGATTTCCTTTCATTTCCTGACCGTGCCTATTAGTTATAGAGAGAAATTAATCACATAATTATGTAGTAATGGTGTTCAATGTAAAATTATGTGGTAGCCCTACCTGCTTCGGAGGGCAGGACTGCCGTGGAGAGGGCCTCGGCTGCAGCGGGGAGGCCACCGCCATCTTCCCCGGAGCGAGCGGAGGGTGCCGGGGGCGGCAACCAATCGGCAGCCGCGGCACCCGGACACGTGGTGCGCCGCGGCCTGGCGGACCCGTATGGGGACTGCGCAGTGGACGCGGCGGCGTCCATTGCGTCACAGGCCCCGCCCCCAGGAAGGGGGATAAAAGCAGCGGCGGGTCGGAAGCGGCCAGCTTCCAGCACGTCGGCGAGGAGAGAAGACCGCGAAGAGGACGGCGCGTTCAACAAAGAAGAAGACGGCGCGCTCAATAGAGGAGAAGACGTCGGGCTCAAGCCAGAAGCCGTCGGGGTCAAC
>JABWIB010000667.1:30494-72245 GCA_016617825.1 Platyplectrum ornatum | reverse complement strand
GGATAGGCGGACAGGTCACGCACCTACCGCTATTGGAGGCTCCGAACACCCCTTCTCTTTCTTCTTCTCCTCCTACTCCTACTCTTTCTCCTACCCCTTCTCCCTTACCTGTCCTGAAATCTACCCTTCTCCAATCTCATCCCTTCCCGGGAACTTTTCCCAAGCGGTTTGCTGCTCGGGAGGGACCACTGCAGGAGCAGGTAAGTGGCCCTCTTACATTAGACTTCTGTAGATTTCAGTTGTAAAGTCATACAGAACAGTGTGCAATGCCAGACACATTTTATCTTTCACATAAAAAAAGAAAGCTGGTCTGTGGAAAGCCCAAAGTCTGGTATCTACATCATTGTTAAAATGATGATTTATTGCTTGTGTTTTGATGTGTAACAATTTCACTATGCTGTAAGAAATTAGTTCAAGACATACAAAAAGAATGCACCCCATGTTTTAGGGATTAGCCGGAGAAAGCCACAGGGGACCAGAGCTGTGTAACTCATCATTTCTGAGATTTTTAAATCACTTCCTCAATTTTGACTGCTTTTCTCAGTACAGATAAAAAAGACGTATATATTAAAGTTATGCCAGTACCAATATTTGCCATCTTTTATACGTGCCCTTCTTTTAACAATGAATTAAAACATTTATTTGATCACCACAATATTTTATATTCACTATTTTCATTCATATATAAAAGAAAAATGACCAATAACATTAAACATGATGCTGTCCAACTGTTATAACAAGCATTATTTATTTATCAGTGAGATGTGTATAGATGTCTATATATTCATAAAGGTAATAATTAGATTTTATGATGATGGCTACCAATTCTTGAATGCTCTTTTTACATTATAACATAATTTGTATTGTATGATTATTCTTTATCGGTGATGTGAAGTGAGAAAGCTGTGTAAAATGTTAACTGCATTGCTTATGCATGGGCAGACACCCATTTTGCATATACATAGAATATTGCATAGTTCTATCCACTACCACAAACAATTCTGTCAGGAACACATTTATTTTATAGACCTGTACCTTCATAAATGACACAGAGAAGATGTATCACTGAAAATGTAAGAAATTATTACATGAAGTACTATATGAAGTATTATAACAAATCCACTACAAATGTTAAGCTGGTCATCCACTACAACAATTCTCATTATGATAGTCCAATTCTCGTTGATCGCTTGAAATCTTGTTCTAGTATGTGCTGCCGATTTTTGCTGGACATGAATAAGACTTGTTCTGTCACTGTCGTTACTGTCAGTGGTAAACACAAGAAGGGTTTCCAGTAGCCCAGAAAGTATTTTCACATCAGTTCACATCAGGTTTTCTGACTAAGCAGTATTAGCAGTGGATTTCTTATTTTCTAACAAGGCTCTTGGTTGGATCAGGTCTCGAGACCTAGCACCACTACCCTTCATTTCCTGGTCCAGTTCACATAGGGAGGAGCTAATTATTTACATGGTGGATTATGATAACCCAGCATGTAAATAAAGCAGCGAAGGGGTGCTTTTTTATGCCCCCTACCCAGACCTGGCAGTATAGGCGATTGCCTAAGGGTAGCGCCACCCTGGGTAGAATATATGCTCTTTGGGTAAGCTTCAATAAGGGCTCCAGTGGGAGAGGGTCAACAGGGGAGCACAGAGGCTACATTTCTAGTGGTTGTGGCAACCTGTTGCCATGATTTGTCAAGCGCTATCTTCAATATTTAGTTCTCAATTCTCAGGACAGGACTGATATATACTGGAAGATTTTCTTACCCTCTTTATGTATCAGTCATACTAAACACTAAACACAATAGGACAAGAGATTGCAGGGAATGACCCATCTTATCTCCACAAATTAAAAAGGCTGTATATTAAAAGTAAGCTAAATGCTCTATCACAAGATCTTAACAGCTTGCTTTCCTTTCTATCTTTAGAAATGAGACATGGTTCAGTGTTACAGTTATTACTATTCCCACAGCAGGCACAAAACATGATATTACTGTTTTTCTGGGGCTTTACAAGACATCAAAGCTTTGTGAAATGTGCAGCGAGTGCTACAGGATACTCAGCAGGTCATGGTATTTTTTATGGGACCAGCAGGTAAATTATTTCTAGATGTTGTTATACATAACTTGTATCATCAGGCATTCATTGTACAGAACATTTAACCATTTTGACAACTTCCCTGAAAATTCCTTTGATATTCTGGAATGACATATTACTTTTTAAGTATTGCATTGGTGATTGACCACGAGGGTCAATATAGGATCAGTTCAGTGTATAAAAACACTGGATAAGCACAAACAAACTTATTTAACAGCCCAAACACAACAAACTTAATAAACAGTAAAAAAAAAAAGAAAATTCTAGTCCTAACTACTATCCTGCAGTAGATGAGTTCCACTTGCAAAACATACTGAAGTGTGAATCTGGTCTATCTTAACAAAGACATATTATGGTACTTTAAAATTACACTCCAAGAAGTGGTCATCTATTACATACAGCGTTTTAGTATGTTGATATCTATATTTTAATGTAAAGATTTTTAATTAAGCTTTAATCCTCAGTTCTATTAGTTAGTCTTTTTAAATTTTATATTTAAAATGAATGAGTCTTGATTCCCCAATACCTTAGCAGCCCTCTATGTAAGTTTTTATTCTGAATTTATAATATTAATCAATCTAGCATGTTTAACGATCCTATACAAAACTCAATTCTGACACGCAGTATCCAAAGTACAGTCCGACTAAAAGGGGATAAAGTATTGTATATACCGGAGTATAAGTTGACCCGAATATAAGCCAAGGCACCTAATTTTACCTAAAAAAAACTGTGATAACTTATTGACTCGGGTATAAGCCTCACCCCCAGTATGTCTGTCTGTCACTCCTGTAAAAGGCTCATGTCACCCATGTCACTGATGGATCATTACCCCCATAGGATTGCACTGACTCTGTTCTCTATGTCCTAGCTCCTATAGATCTTCCCCTATATGTCTCTATTGTACCCCTGTTTCCTGCATGTGCATTTTTAATATAAGGCATATAAGGCAATGTAAAGCTCCGGTGCCATGGTGTAACCCATACAGCATACTATCATGCCTGTGTCAGCTCTGTGGGATTAGTGTGGTGGGTGAGTTGCATGCTACCTGCCAGTGTCANGCTCTCCCCCTCCTTTACCTTAGCTCCATCTTAGTTGTGAGCGATGATGTGTGCAGCTCTGGTATCTGGGAACAGAGAGTAAAACGCTGCCACACAACAGGAGACATAAGAAGGCTTTGTTAATATAGAGGATTCACACTTACCTGATCAAGGGAATTATTATATATGGACCATATATACTTACCTGTTTTAGAGTAAATTTGAAATACATGTCTGGATATCTATATAATTTAGCTTGTATATGGTACACACTTACCTGTATCACTAGTTGAGAGTAGGAAGCATGGAATATAACAAGCAATAGTGTGTGTGTTTGTATGGCACTATACACCTGTTAACACTAATAATCAATAGACTATAAAGAGTCACATAAAGAGACACATGACATTTATTTATTTAGTTATTTCATTTTATTTATTTATTGACACTTATTTAGGTTTTGCACATCAACTCACGTTATTTTCACATATAAACACTAGTTATTATTATTATTAGTATTAGAATTTATTCTCATCACTGTCATTTCACTTCATTATTATTGAGCATCTTTTACACATATTTAGTAATTGTTTACATACATTATTACTTTATAGAACACACTAGTGGTTTTAAAGGTAATTTTAGAGGTAATCATTGATATGTTACTAATCATGAGAATGATCAGCATTAAATAAAATAAACAATATAAATATATGTATCATGATTCAATATGGTGGCTTGTTGTTGTTATTAGGACACGATACAAGGCACGATTGGCAGAGATAGAACATTTGCTGCGGCTACATAGTCTCCGGGTGGATAGGTCAGGGAGATCACCTGACCAGAATGAATAATCTGATTGGATGAGGGAATTACGTGGCTTATGGGGTGAGCAGACTGGGGACGTGAATCCCACAGTGCGCTGGATATAGATACATGCGGTGGTACGACGCAATGCCCCCATAGGATGAGAAACAACACGTGACCCATGTGAAGTATGGGGGGCGGCATTTGCACCTAGTGCAATACTTTGCAAAATACTGCTTAAAATAAACATATGCACATTAGCTATAAGATATATGATATGGTCCATAACCAGAGATGAGAGGACACTAATTACAGTGATATATGTGCCCGTTATTCTAACATATAGAAAGCAAAGTGGGCACTGAGGAACCCTTGCATTACCATGCTCCATAGAGTGATATAAATGAAATATAATACTATATGTGACTGCATACAACAATATCCTATAATTTGGAGAAAGAGCTGAATCACTGTCAACCAATTATTTTTTTAATACTTTCTTTAATTTCTCACATATCTTTATTGTTAAATATTTCGCCTTTGACTGAATTTTTCCGAGATTTTAACAAATACTTAATAAAAGATGATTTTATTATATGTGTGTCCGTTGTGTGAAAAAATAAGAAAAGTGTGCATTCAACTACGAAGAACCAATCCCTTTATCTTTCCCACAGTTAAATGACATAAGGAGGCTGCAAGCCAGACCATGCCAGCGGCACTCCGAGTGACTGATCTGGCTTTAAACCACAGGAGTGGAGGGCATGAAGTTACATAGAGCCGGCTGATTGATGTAATCAGGATTCGGCTATGTGGACTGATAACTTACACAGACCCAACAGCACATCCCTGCATCATCCAGGACTATGACTCGAGTATAAGCTGAGTAAATAAAAAAATGTGCTGAAAAACTTTTTAACCTGTCTCTCCTCATCTTTGGGTACAAAGATCCAGACTTTACATATTATAATATAAAGATATAGATATAGATAAAAATAAAATCAATTATATAAATCAATACTTATTGATTTCTTTATTCTTGCACATTTTAAATTGTAATAATATTCTTTATCTTTATTATATTCAAAATACTTTTTTGTCTACATATTGTATTCATGTTGAAATGATAACATATATCTTCATTATATGTGAAAAATCTTTAATCCAAATGATTTTTTATTATATATTGTATTGATATTAAACTTTAATAAAAATATATAAAGAACGTTTGACGTTCATAGCCTTATCTGTATTATTTAAAGGTAAGTCTAAGCCAGTATTTGGCTAATATACATATACATAAGTGTTTTGGAAATAGTACCATAAGGGCTGGATTGAGCCCTCATATACTATCCAGCTCACCACCCTGATTTTAATTAAGGGCAATGCAAAAAGCTTAAGGTATGTGTATTATTGCAGATTCAGGCTTGCAAACATACCAGTATGTTAATTAAAATAATAAAATAATGTATATATGTGGATCTATATTTGTGCTGTATTGACAAGAATTACAGTTTAAAAACTTTCCCTGATCATTTTCTTGCAGAATTGATTAGAACTTTTGAAGCAAGCAGTGTTGTGGAGGGATTTTCAGTTATGTTAGCTAATATAAAGGCTACCAATGATTGCAGAAAGTTTTTCTACCTATTTTTAAGGAGGTTCCAGGAAAAATAAAGCTCTTTTCAGAATAAAACCGGTTTATTAACTTAAAATAAGATCCCTTGATTGACAGTTTCTTCTAGCATTAGTTTTCATCTGGATTGATTTAGCAAAGCTGTGGACTTGTTTGACTTTATTATATTCTCCATCTCCCGAAATATCCGACTATGTAACTATGTAATTTGAACTTACAGACCTCTTGAAAGCAGTTTAAAAAGTGTTATGTGCACATTTCTTGATCTTCTTGATGGATGCTATTAACATCTGTGTTCATCAGGTGACTTAAAACATACATCAAAGAACTTGACGGCCTTTTAAATACAGTCTGTAATAAAGTCGCACTTTTAATATGCCTTTAGTATTTGTATCAGACATATTGAGACTCACGTTTTTGTGTTTTAATCTGGCAGACATTTTAAATCTGCACTTTATATGGAATAAAACACCTTACAATATTCTTGACCTTATTAGATTAGATGCTTTAATATTTGAGTAACAGGAAACATAACTAAACTACACATTGTTTTGCTGTTTTGGGTGTTTTGTTTTCTGTATTTTAAAATGTTTGCCCCACATTATAATGACATAGCAACCTTCTAAAAGACTGATTGAGTGTGAGGGTTTGCCTCAAGGAAACATTGGAGAAGACTGCAATACTTAGTTTTTTGTGATGTAGATGGTGGCAGGACAACCAAATACAGGCATACCTCGCCTCCATCATCATGATATTCCGAAGCAGAATCTGTCTCTTAAGCTGACTCACAAGCTTCACATACTAATGAGGAGAGTCACACAAAAATGATATATACTAGGTGGGGATGCAGGGCCGGATTAAAAACCATATGGGCGTGGGGCTGAACTTTTTCGAGGGCCCTTTGCAGTGGGTATGACCAGTGTTGTGTGGGTTAGTAAATTATATATGGACCCATTCATTACACTTCATTAAAATGTACCCCCCCTTTTATCACACTTGTTGTGCTCCAGTGCAGGAGGGTGGATGTCTCACATTTACCCTCACAAATTTTAATGGGAGGGCTGAAGTTTGACTGTATGTGTGGGTCTTTTTTCATATGGAGGCCTGGGGCTATAGTCCCATCCGCCCCATTGTTAATCTGGCCCTGTGGGGATGTATTCTGAAATGCTATAAATCTAAGATGACTGACTTAACTCTGACTACTATGGGACTAACATTTTGAACAACCCAACTATGTAATTCATGACTCTTCTCTATCTGTGCTGATGGTTTTCTGATTGCATGGTCTGTTTGGAATATTTGTTGTTTTTTACTGCTTTTTATCTCCGCTATTGTTTATATATATATATATATATATATATCTATGCCCTCATTTCTCACTGTGTATTTTTCTACATTTGTATTATAATATTTGTATTAGCATATTGCATATTGATCTTCGATAGATGAACTATCATTTTACAAGCCTTGTGAATATGGAAATTGTTACACTCATAATTGGTGATTCAGCAAGTCTTAAACTGAAATAACTGTGCAGGAAATGCTAGTGTGTCCACCAACTCAAGCAAGACTTATTAATCAGGTAGAACTCTACCCGTTACATGCTTCAGCAGCTGCAGGTACAAGAACAAGCTATCTAGACATACATGTCAAGCCATGAGAGAGCGGGCTATTACCTTACTGCAGCACACTGGAAAATAGTCTCAGGTTTAAGCTGAAACCCTTTGAAATTGTGATCAGTGAAGTGAGTTCAGATGCTGTCAGGATATGCCCTTATTTAAGCTGATGGAAAAGATGCTGGAGACATTGAGGTAGTAGATAAAAGTGAAAGTATGTCATGATTTGGAGATCAAGAACTTTCTTTGCTTGTACAGGACACAAAGACCTGCAACATTTTTTAATCAGATCCCTATGTTTAAGCTACCATGATTGATCTTGGGTTTCAATCCTATGTCATGTAATTTCTTCTAAATAATAATGATCTTAACAGATGCAAAGGTCTATCTGTGAGCAATTTGTCAGTTTGAGTTGCTTATGCCATTTCAAACTCTGCCATTGGTGATGGGGAGCCAGGAGATGTTCTTGAAACTATGAACTGCTTATTTTACGACCAATAAGTTTACTACAAATCTCAATTAGAGACTGTCACTGTGGATTCCAGTGAGGATGAGCTAATATTGTACAGTGATGATACAAGAAACAGTGGTGGTAGACAAGAAAACGAAAACTATTATTTTTATTTTTCATGTATTATATTTATTATAGTATTTTTTTATTATTATTATTTTCTTTATTGTAAGGTTACATGGGGCCTGAACAAACTAAGCACTTCAGCCACAGTAGTACCTTTCCCCTATCGCTGAAGTGCTGGATTTATTAAAAAGCAGGTCTGATAAAAGAGTGGGTGGACTTCATCTTACATTACTTCAATAGTGTGGTGAAGGAACTGCCCAAGCAGCATATTTGCACCGTATTTGCAGCATCTTTGCTGGCCAATTCCAGTACATGTGGCATAATTTGAAATCTTTAAATGGACTGAGGCTAACTGCGGGTAATTACATGGTGAGACATTAGATAGAAATCCATCCAGTTACAGCTGCCAAGGGCCAGAGAAACGAAATCACCGGAAATGGTGCACTTATATTGGTTCTAATGCTCTTCTGTACCACAATTACTGCAGTACTGCTGTGTTACTCTATGGTTCATAGATGTGTTATATTCTTTTAAAGTGTCTGGTATTTGTCCACCTCTGACAGTTTAACAGTTGCAGCCTTTATTCAATAGTTACCTGTGAAAACAGTATTGGCAGATGTCCTGATTTAACTGGAAATGACTGGAAATAAATGTTCAACCAAAATAATGTATTGAACCAGGTGTATCATTGTACACTGGTCAGCCACATACATTTATAAAGAACTATTGCCCTTTCAAAGTAAAACAATTTGCATGTTATATTTAGTGCAGCTTTAAAAGAAGTATTTAAATAAAGCAAGTCCTTAAACACTAAAATGCAAACATTTTATGTGCGTACACCTATTATATAACAGGACATACAGTATAGGTGATTTATTAAGCAGAAAAACAAATTTAGCAGTAAGTGCAACCAAGAGAGCGCCACAATAACTTTAACTTTAATTATTTTTAACTAAGAAAAAAAAAAAGATCTCGACCTTTAAACTGCTTTCTGCCCTATGGTTAAAGTCAGTCTTCCTTAGCATACGAGTTGACTCTATGGTCCCGATCAAGAGTACTGCAGGTCTTTTGTTCCAGTAACAAAAACGTAGAACCTACAGCTTCTCTATGTAGATTACCATACGTACAGGGGGGAGATCCCTCTCTACTATCTGGATCTCTTTCATATGGCTTGCCCCTCTCCCTGCACTCTATTCAGGGCTGCGCTTTTGCGTAGCTCTGAATTATAAGGACCTGAATTAGCTCCAAGAACTCTACCTAAAGCAAATCCTTTTAGTGATACAGTGAACCAGCATTCTATTATTTTAAGCCTTCACTGGACTAATCTGTATTCAATTTATCTTTGATTGACAGCTCAAGCTAGGAATTCTGGAATCAGATTTGTATGTAAAGTTACGAACAACACCTATACTCTATGCTTCTCTTACTTACTTGTAATAGTCTAATTCTTTCCTTAATCAAATTAATGAATGTAAATCTGTACTGCTTACACCCTTGTCATTTTAATTTGCTTTATCAGGAATTTAATTACATATTTTATTAGTTAAATCGATTGAAGTGACTTGGCATGGCTGGTTTTTTATATAAATATAATTTACTTATGTACAATATGACAAGTGATATATTTGCTACATTAAGCAGGATCAGCTGCTCTTTATTCAGAGCTTGATAAATAAAAAATACTTTTATAGAGTTTTTCAGGTAGTGTCATTTCCTCATCTGGTTAGAATAATATATTATTATTAAAA
The DNA here is from genome assembly GCA_016617825.1 of Platyplectrum ornatum. NCBI lineage: Eukaryota > Metazoa > Chordata > Amphibia > Anura > Limnodynastidae > Platyplectrum > Platyplectrum ornatum. Next base: position 62,734 of record JABWIB010000667.1, on the reverse strand, counting down.
TAGAAATACAGCAACTCTCCATGAGGATGGGGTCACACCCACAGTATATCAGTTTCTTGTCTATTTGACTTTAATTGTTACATAACAATTATACTGTAGTAAACCTGTACCTTCTGCTGCTTGGAAACACATACTTTTGGGACTGTTTACAACTATTATGTTTCAGTTGTTGATGGCGGTGTTCACATTACCTCCTCTACTGAGTCAAAGGCTTAGGCTCAAATACAGGGTTCTCCATAAAGAGGCATGTCTCACCGTGTTCCCTAGACAAATCGTTAAAGGTAATCATCATTAAGGGATTAAAAGGTTTCCTAAAGCAACTTTGACATCAATAGAAGGTCTACATCCACCCAGATATGAATGTGTAAGCTAAAATGTCACAGACAATGTGCTCTTAACTTCTACATATGTGTACAAACCTTAAGAAATTGTTGTAAAAGCCTCTTTGCAATCTTTAATGAACACACCCAAATATAAATGTTAATACTAAAAAGTTAACTCATAAATAAAAGTATTACAAACACAAAGACTCAGTGAGCCCATCAAGAGTCCAAGTTACTTCCAGACCATATTTACTAAGCAGTGAGATTGCAGTGAGATTGGAAAGTGGGGATGTTGCCCATAGCAACCTATCAGATTCAAGCTTTCCATTTAATTTTACACACTGGAGAATGTGAACTCAAATCTGATTTGTTGCTATGGGCAACATCCCCACTTTTCAATCTCACTGCAATCCGCTTGGTAAATATACCCCAAAATCTCAATATGATCTAGTTGTTTTTCTTCAACTATTTCTCTTGGCACTACTTGTGCAGTATAGTGTATTTCAGACCACACAAGCCTTCAATTATTTTTAACACAGAGTTATATAATGAATTAATGACTTCTTATTAAGATTTCTAGCTATTCTATCCATGCCCTATCTTTAACAAACAAAAAATCTGAACCTTAAAGTCATATTATGGAGTATATTTTGTATAGTATGTATATAATGTCCAAATAAAGTTCTGCATAACTAAAATATTTCCAAACAAATGAAAGAATATTAAGCTTTTCAATAAAATCTTTCCAAAATATTTAGTATGATATAATATAATAATATTTTGTTAATATAATAATATTTTACTAATTAGACAAAACATTTAAGAATGGTTCATCAAATTTAGACATAATAATTGATATATAGGAATGTATTATTGCTATATTATTAATGATTTATAACAATTTAAACCCATAGACAAAATGTTATTTTAAGGTAACAATAAATATAAGTTACCCTATATTTTAACTGAATAGACATTTCCTGTTTCTGGTTTTACGTAAATATTGTAAGTATTGAAAGTGGAGGAGGCACACCAAGTTCCCGTCATATGCTCCCCTCCTATGTGACCTCTGCTCCCCCATAGTTTCTTGTGCCAAAACTATATAGACATCCCCCACTGCTACCACAACTTATGTCCCATCAAAAAGGCAGGGGACATATTAAAATATATATTAGCAAAAGAGAGGGAGGGAAACTATTTTCCAAAAGACAGAAAATTACCTCACATATTTGAATTATATAACCTTGGTCACCTGACCAACTGCCCATCATAAATCCCACCCCATCATAGTTCCCACCCCCCAAACCACCCTAATGAAAAGTAAACACCTTTAAATTTATTAACTATATGTTGTTCAAACTGAATGTGGCACAGTTGGCTATTTATGACACTTACCACCTATGCGGCCCTCAGTGTTCTTATTATGAGTTTTAGTTTTAATGTCTGAGTTCCAATGTTGATTGGTTATTATATTTTATAAGAAGGTCTCCAAGAGCAACAACTATGATCAAAGGATTCTAAAACAATCAATATCAATCACATAAATATCAAAACAACATGTTACAATGCAAAATATAAAAACTTTTAAATTCTGAAAATCAATCCCATATGTTGAAATAATGGTGCAGATTAAAAAAAAGATATGAAAACCGCAACATATTGTAAAACAGTAAAAACTGATTTTTTTTTTTTTACTTCCTGGGATATCTTCTCTTCTATGAAGCAAATATCAATGTACCAAAATACCTCCAAAATGTAGAATTATGGTTTAGGATAATCCTATTCAGGGTCTGAGCTCTGTTTATTCCATGATATTCTTTAGAAATAAAGTGCTAACTCACCTCTGCGAGTTTAATTAAAAAAGCTTTATTGACAAATTTAGGTGAGGCCTGCATACAATATATATATATATATATATATATATATATATATATATATATATATAAGGTTCTGACATCTACAGGCACTCAGCAGACTCCAACAGTTGAATTCAAATGCAACTGTTGGAGTCCATGATGACTACACTACCAGAGCACCAACAGCAAGTTGTATACGGTTTGAGTGGTGCCAGTATTCTTCTGAATGCTCATGATCCAAAACATACCTCCTTATCAGTGGAACATGGTGCTGATAGTGCCATACAGCTGCCAATGGAACTGGTTCCCTTGTATTTATTGATGATGTGACTGCATGGGTTTCACTTGATGAAGACAAAACTGCCCCAAGAACAAACAGGAACTGAAGACGTGTAGTAGAGGACTGGCTGAGCAGCACCAGGGATGAAATCAGGTATCTAGTAAGGTCTATGAGTTCCAGACATCAGGCTGTAATTGACTGCCATGAACTTGCAGCAAAGAATTAAAAGTTAAAGTACGATTTAGGGTTGTTTAGTGTGTCCCATTACTTTTGGTCCCTTAAAAAGTAGGAGGCACATTTAGAAACCATTGTAATTCATACACCGTTCATCTGCTTTTAATGTAAATACCCTCAAATTCAAGCTAAGATTCTGCAGTTAAAGCACCTTTTGTCTGTTTCATTTTTTAATCCATTGTGGTGTATAGAGCTCAAAATAAGAGAATTGTGCCAGTCTCAATATTTATGCACCTGACTGTATAAACGGGCCAATATCTACATCAGGGAAGTGAAACCCGGTCATTGAAGAAGTAGAGCTCATTTTGCTCCCTGAGTAATTGAACAAAAACAAAACAATTCTACGTTGAAGCTATGGGGAGAAGACATCTCTGGGCAAGTAGAAAATCTATTTATCAGAGATAATTTCAGTATCAATTGCAGCTTTCATCTGTTTTAATTTGCATCTTGATTTTGACACTATTTTTTACATTACTTTTTACACTAGTGAGATTGTCTAGTAGACTTTTCCTTTGTTTTACATTTTGTATTGTAACCATGATTAAAGCTATGCAGTGAACATACACACTTTGGCCTCATCTTGGTTTTAAAGAAAAAAGTCCCCTTAAAATGACATCTTAGCCAGCCAATCAAATCTCCTGTTTTGATTATTCAGATGTATTGCCCAGGTCCAAAGTACAGTGTGAATGGGGTCTGAAGAGCTGGCATCATCTGTGACACACCAATATCGCAGCTTCAAAAATCAGGGATATTGAATTCCATGAATTATATTTTCTGACTATTAAATTTGGCCTGATCATTACCTTTTTCATTACCTTTGTTGTAAAAGTGTAAACATACAGTATCACTATGGCCTTGAAAAGAATGTGTACTATGCACTGCTCAATTAAAAAGTTCCACTTTCTTAATTTACATACAGTGTCATTTATTTTGACCAATAATACTAATAAAAAAAATGCATTGTTCAATTAAATTATAATGTTAAGCAGTATATAAGATGCCATGCATGTAGAGATCTATCACACTTTCCATGAACCCGTCTCTTTTTAATAGTAGGTGTAGGGAGCATCTGACATATTAGCAATGTACCGTTGCAATCATTTTACCTATATTTCCAGTTGTAAGAGTTATTATAAACATGGATCTCACAAATACCTCTGTTTCACCATTAACAGGTCTGAACTTAAGAGACTAATATATTGAATTAAGCATCAAGCTTCCTCAGACCAGTTAAACCAGGTTCCCAAGCGCAACAATCCCTATATTTACTAAAGGGATTGGAAAAGTGGGGATGTTGCCCATAGCAACCAATCATATTTGAGCTCTAACTCTCTAGTATGTAAAATGAGATCTTAAATCAGATTACTGATTGGACAATATACACACTTTTCCAGTCCCGCAGTTTAGTAAATTTAGGCAAAGCAGCGCAGCTAGGCCTCGGTCCCCCCTAGTCTTGTTCAGGATAAAATAATGGAACATTAAGACAATCCCACACCAAGCCTGGATCTTTCAAGTGCATTTATCCAGAACTGTGATTGGTCTAAGCCAGTGGATCAGAAACTATGCACTTAGGCTCGCTGGGGTGCAAAACATCATCGAACCATAACAGTGATTATGAGTTGTGTGTGATGTCATGAAATAAAAATTAATTATATGTAAATAGATGTATTAACCTATTGATCCCATAGAAAGATTTGATGTAATTTTCTGTGCTTGACTATACAAGTTTGAATGATTATTATGAGTATCAGCACATTTACCAGTGTTTTATTAGCTATGTTCCACTATGTTTAAACAATACATATTGCTTTTTTGCTTAATTACTCATTCCTCCACCTAATGTGGTCAGAGATTACATGCTACATACACGAAGGAGTGACGCAATCATGTATAACAACATCTCTCCACCCAGCCCTACCCCTCCAGGCATTAGATGTCACCAAAAATATTGTAGAAATTTTTCTTAAAAATGTTTCTTTTGTTAAATAATCAGATTCTCAAATAAAATATATGTTTCCAATTTAATTTTAATAGCAATACTTATACATGTATTTTTGACAAAGCAAACTACAATAAAAAAATATATGTCTCTTTAGGAAACTATATTGATGCTTCATTCAGACTGTAAATTTGGCTTTTGTCTTCTTTTTATATTTTACGTCAAGCATGGTCACTCACAGGTAACTGCTTGGGTATAGCGGTTACCTGAGAACGCCATGAAACTTGATGGCTTCTTTCTAAATTAATGTTTTTTATTGGTTGTTGAGGATAACATATTTTCTATAAGAGTACACAGAATAGTATTTTTTAGTAAGTATCACTTACTAACAAAAGCAAACCCATAGGTATTTGCAGAAAGTGCTGGTAAAAGTAATGATAAAAAGCTTCTATACTTGCCTCTTTTGGCCATAACAGCAGCTAAACGTAAAATATTTAAGGTTTTGTTTGGCTCTAGCATTCTGTATCTTGTTATTATTACAGTTTATGTAGCACCACCAATACGTATCGCAAAATGGTATTTAAGGTGCCTTAAGATAGCTGAAGTGTTGTACAGAGATGTAGGGGATGTACATGTTAAGAAATAGTAAAACAACATGTTGGGTAATATGCAGTGATAATGGTGTAATACAATGCCACAGAGGAAGAAGGTGGGGGGGGGAGACAGTGGCTCACATGGGAGGATGAGAACTCAAAGATGTAAATGATTGGGGATGGAAGCTTACATCCCAAGATAAGTGTCATGCTAACATGTATAAAAGCTGAGAAGGCGAGGGGTTGATTGGAAAAATGGCAGAGGGGGGATTGTTATAGGTGTGCTCGGGCATGAAAGAGAAGAAGTTATTGTGAGGATAAGTTAGTCTCAACAGGTGTTTTTTGAGGGAATTAGAGGTAGAATTCAGATGGTGGTGAAGTAGCGGTCATTAGTTGACCTAAGGGGGATGAATGTGGATGTGTTGGCTGAAAGAGTCCAGAATGGGAAGAGTACAGAATCCAGAACAAAAAGATCAGGAGTTCTGATTCGGCCATGATCAGTTTTTGGAACCACTGACACATCCAGGAAGAGATAGCATTGACGCAGTCGGACACATTGTACAAGGGTGAGAGGTTATGCTAAAAGAGTTAATTTTGAATGTTATTAGTAAGTGGTGGTAGCTGAAATTGAAAATCTTGATAAAATTTATCAGAGAGAAAATGTAGATCGACAAGATAAAATAGGGGAGGACTAAAACCGGCGGGATTTGCTAGGAGAGGGATGGCTTTAGAGATAGGAGGAGAACCAGGAAAGGATGATGTCATTAAGATTGATTGAGGGACAGATGCGCAGAAGGAGAAAGTGATCGATGATGTTTAAAGATGCATACAGTTCCGTGAGGAGCAATGGAATGATAAAGCGGTGTTGTTATTGTAGTGAAGTTGGGACAGGACAGTGTCGTTAAGAGGAAGAGAAGAGAATTAATGAGGATCAAAGTGAAGAGGTTTGAGGGAAAATGAAAAAAGCTGAGATGCTTATGGCTAAGGTTAAGTCAAGAAAGAATGTGTTTGGGTTAGGAAAAGAAGAAGAGTGACTGGAGGGAAGGGTTAATATTCAAAAAGAAAAAAACAGAAATCAAAAATTTAGAGTGCAGAGGTTGGAGAACAGTAAGCAAAATACTGTGTGAATGGGATGCTCAATAGGGTGTAAATAGAGTGTGTAAGTGATTATTGCGATAAAGATGGATGGAGTAGAACTCGTAGAAAGAAAGACTTGAGGAGTAAAGTGAGAGAAAAGTGAGAGAAAATATATAGAAGGAAAAAGGCATCAATAGATAGGTTTCAGTGATGGCTAGCAGCTTGAGAGAGTTGGAGATGAACAGGTTGTATATAGCGGACAGCTTGATGCAAATGATTCTGACCTTCCAAAGGTCACAGGAGAGAGGGGAGTGCAGAGATATGGATGAGGTTGGTATGATTTCAGGGGCACAGGGAAGTGTGGGGACAGGAAGGATGAAAGGGAGGAGTGTCAAGAGGGAAGGACAGAGGATGGGTGTTCAAGAGAAGTACAAGTGTATAAAGAAGTGGTTAGGTTTCTAAGCATGAAAGTAATGAAAGCAAATGGGAAAATGTACTGATATCATTTAGGTTGAGTAGTTAAGATAAATCTAAAGGTGGCAATGTTGTGACAATTACCAAGAGACAACATATTGAACAGAATTACAGGAGTGTAGGCAATGCAGTTTAAATATTTTATGTACCATGTGAAAAAGTAATGTAAAAAGTTAGACAAAGTCCTCCATTGTTACACATTAAAGGGAAGTGTTACACCTTCCTGGATGACCCATTATGATGACTCATCAGTTGGGTAATACAGTTCTATATGTCCTGCAAGCAATTCAATATGAAATACAGGACATATAAGCAAAAAAAAAAAAAATTACATTATTTAGTGATCATTCTGTGCTTTTCAAGCTTTTCAAAATGCACATCACCATTAACGTCTCCCCTTGACTTATTTCCAATATCTATTTACAATTCTTTTTCTTAGACTTTTTGTTTNAGCCATCTTGCTAACCTTGCTGTATTGTTAATAATATTCCAATAATTGCTTTTGTTTAAACCAGAACTTGTGCAACTGTCAAGATTGTAATGTAGTGACCAGTATGTCATAGAGCAAATTAAATAAAATATCATGGAGCTGAATGTAATGTATTGGAACATGTAGCTCATAAACATTGCAAACATCTGTAAATATGCAAAAAAGTAAAATAAAAATGATACTTAATTNTTAAAAACACAAACAAAGAGTTTTGAAAACTTTTTAATAAATAGTCTTTTTTTACAGTAGAAATTTTAAATATATCATGCAGTCCATATAATTTAAAATAATTTACAAGCTGAGGTAGGGGTGGGGAGAAGCTGGGACAGCAAGAAAGGAACTACTTATTGCCGGCCTTTCCTACTGAGCACACAGACACAGGCTGTATCTATTCGTATGAACCTCCACGCGGCTTGCTTCCCTTCCATTGTCAAAGCTTTGACAAAAGTGTGCGTGGTGGTACAATAGGAGTTCCAATGCTTTGAATCAATCCCACGGCATCCACCTGACACTGGCTTTGGATCTCTACACTTGGTTTCAAAAAAGTACTGTTTGAAAACGTTATTATTTATGTTGACTTCCCCTAACACAGTTACTTCTTTACCTTTTATGTCAGTGGCTGTGGTTTTTTCTCCAACCCACATACTGACACTATCACACACAGAGTATTCCCCCCTGTGAAGGACTGGGTGAACCGTTCTTTTATGTCGGATTGTTTTGTTGAGGGTCTCCTCATCATCTAAATATTCCAATTTCCGGAGGTCTTCTGACAATGGTGGAGGCTGCGTGCTAAATAAAACCCTAGGAGAACGAAATTTCCTCTTTCTGAAAAGTTTAGGGTCAACAGTAATGTTGTGAAAAGCCGAAGGTCCATTTGTCTCTATTTTGCCATGTTGTCGGTGGAGGGACTTTGAACGATGTCCGTGATGATGCTGAAGACGATGTTTCACTGATGACCCGGCTGGTGCATGGTCCTTGGTCTTTGGAGCAGCCTGTATGCCGATCAAAAATGCTATAATCAGAGTGTAGTACAACATGGACATTACTCTATCCACCTAGGAAAAAAGAAAAGAAGACTTTTAAAATTATTTCATAATATTTCCATATATAACTATATATATATATATATATATATATATATATATATATATATATACACACACACACACACACACACACACACACATTTTTTATAGAGACTGCGCACTATATATATATATATATATATATATATATATATATATATACACACACACACACACACACACACGTTTTATGGAGATTCGGCACTCATCATAAGTTCCATATATATGTATACGTGCCAGGTTACCTTCACTGATGATGTGTGCCCACCATTTGTATATCCAACCTCTTGTTCGGCACTCCAGGATGCTCATAGGCTCCCGCTTTCTGACGTTTCAGTTTTAATCTATAAAACTTTCATCAGGGATTTGTCCTGGAGTGCCGCACACAAGGTTAAATATAGATAGATAATTTATTTTATATATACACACACATATACACACACACATACTATATAAAAATATATAATAATAAGTAGTATAATACCACCATAGTTGGAAATAAAAATATTACAAACACTTTTACTTATAAGAAGAAAATAAATTATTATTTAATAGCATCTAAACATTTTTATTACACTTCTTCATATTTAAAGTAATCTTTGTGTAATCTGTAAAAAATNTAATATACAGTTGTGAAAATATTTAAGTATTCACTATATTAGTAGATATAACACACTAATTATCCAAAACAGAATGTTAACCACAAATGAAATATTTTTATTATATGTTTTTTCTTGTGTACTATTTTCAGTAAACGTAAAAATAAAAAGATTTACTTTTATATTCATCACTCTGCAACTGTTGTAATTGTTTCTTTATTGTTCCTTTCCATTATAACCCATTTTATATCACTTTGACATTATGACTGATAGACGACCGATTGCAGACTGCTGAGTTTCTTATTACAAGCTGTCATTCTTCTCAAGCTCAATGAGGTAACCTCATTCAGTTTCTACACCTGAGTGGTTCCTACCAGTATGTTACAATAGATACTTGCTCAGTCCGTATATACTGATGCTGCACTGCTCTAAATATATAATTTCAAATGAAAGCAAATGTAATAACATTTGGTCACACTCTTGTTCCTTTTTTAATTAGTTTTTGTTACAGTTTGAGATATTGAGTGTCTCAGTCCATTTTGTACAATTTAGTACAAATAGAAGGACACTGTTGTACAAAGTTGGAAGTCCTTATTTTATTTTCTGTTTTTAGTTAAATATGGGTGATGTAGGTGGCAAATATGTTTGAGTGATATGTTTGTAAGAAATACAAAATTAATTAAAAACTGTTCATAAAGATCAATGTTACCTAAATGGTATTTGTGCGAAATCATAGAAAGACACTTTCAATTTATATGAATATATATGTGAATACTCAAAAGTGGAAATGAATACATTCCCGAGGTATTCTCAGGTAATGGAAACCATTAATATTGAGAAAGGAATCCACTTCTGTCATCAACTTATATGTCACACAAATTCCACAGCTTAACCTTTCAGCCATTCCTATGCTTCCCTTTATTCACTCTCTATATGTAATTAAGGACTTATTGTTCTAATTTCCTCTCTGTATAGAAACCTGCTTACGTTCTAACAGTGAGAACCAAAACAGTCCACAGAACTAAAAGATATAGTTCAATTAGATTTAATTAGTAAACACAAACTACAATAAAATACAAAAGGGGAAAATATTTACTGTGACTTCTTTATAAAATCCACGGTCAACCAATAATCTATAAAATACATACTAATTTAACCAACAGTGGGCAATATAGACAATCAATACATAGCCACTAATTCTGTCCCAGGAATATTCTGCTGCAAAGACGTAACAAAAAATAATAACATTCAGAAATAATGTTTCAATCCACAGCATACAACACACAATATAATTACTTTTGTGTTAATGACAGGAATTGGGGGTAAACAGAAAAAAATATTTCAAATAATAACTTAAAATTGCTATAGTTTATACCAAAACATTAGACTACATAAAGCACTAGTTTAGGTAACACTCTACAACTAGATTCAGTAAAATATATATTTGATAGCCAGGAGGGTTATATCAATTGCCACCTACATACTGTACATTACTTAACCTTCATGGTCAATNTAATATAGATCAGATGTCTTAATATGCTTGTTTGTATTTTTTACCCATTATAGACAGCAAGTGACCTATTTGTCATGAGGAACTGATTAAGATGAACAGAATATCTAAGCATTACCACTTTTATATGGCACATCAAACAGTTCCTGACTTTTTCCATCCTGGATAGTTCACGTCTGTAATACAGAACAGATTGCACAGTAATTCCTGTTCCAGTAAAATAAAATGAACAGAGGTAAAAAATTCCTCGCACAACTGTGACAAGCAAAAGGGTTTTCTTGTTTGGTTTTTGCATACAATGTCATTTTACTATCAACTCGGAAATCAGAGTATGATTTATGTATTTAGTATATGTTCTACAACAGGGAAAGAGCGATATATACTGCTAATTGCTTTAAATGTCTTAAATATTTATTAGCAGAATTAGGGGTTGAAAATTGCTTGTAGTCATATATGTAAAAGCTAATAACAGTAGTATACAAACACTGTTATATGACACATAGAACCATTCGTTTGCTACATTCAAAGAAAGAATTACATTAGCAATCAAAATTGGCAAGTTAATATTTTATTCAAAGATTGTGGGTATAATTAGATCATACAATCTTCCTCTGTATCTGGGAGCCCCCGTTTAGTAAATATAAGCCTAGAACCCAAGGCATGTTTGGCATGTCACGTGCATACACAAAGCAGCAGAGTACAATGCAGTTATGTTTCCTCCCACACCCGAAAATAATATCGGTAGGTTAATTGGCATCCGACTAAAAATTGTCCGTTGTCTATATGTAATTGCCCCTATGTATCAATCTCCTCAGAATGTAAGCCTGCAGGTGGGTGTCCTTTTCCGCCAATTCTCCCTGATACAAATTGTAAAGTGCCTCATAATATGATGGCGCTATATAAAATACCTGGTAATAAATAAATAAATACTGTATTTGCTGGCGTATAAGACTACTTTTCAGCTCTGAAAAACATGCCTCCAAGTGGGGGGGTCGTCTTATACGCCGGGTATCTTTCTCTGAGGTATGAAACATCCAATGCTCCATAGATAACCACTAGCTGTATACATGGTCCTATGGTGGTTATCTATAGAGCATTAGATGTTTATTACCTCAGAGATACCCTGTGACCACAGAGTGCAGTGAAAGAATGACCTCTCAGACACATCCTCCCCCCTCCTCTCCAGGAGACATCAGCAGAATGTCAGTGCAACAAGGGATCATACAACATGGGATCATACAGCAGGGGATCATACAGCAAGGGATCATACAGCAAGGGATCATACAGCAGAGGATCATATAGCAGGGGATCATTACAAACTCTATATTTTGAGTGGAAATGTTGGGGGGTCGTCTTATACGCCCAGTCGTCTTATACGCCGGCAAATACGGTAAATAAAAATAAAAGCACATATAGTGACTATGTGCTTCCACCCTTTCCATCCTACAAAATGCTCTTCAGATCTCATTTTTCAATGACTTGCATTAGAGGCTGGATTACACGTAATTGGGTGCACATTTATACTGAGCATGCACACTGCAAAATAATGTATAATATAATAGTATATATATATAGATAGATAGATAGATAGATAGATAGATAGATAGATATAAAATATTGCACACATACACACAAGGAAGTATTTGTATCAGAACCAGCATGGGAGGAAATAGGAGCACCTAGAGGAAACCTAAACAGACATAGGGAGTACATGTAAACTCCACACAAATAAGGCTTAAAGAAATAAAATCTTTGATCCTAGTGCTCTGAGGCCCATGTGCTAAATCACTAAGCCACTGTGCTACCAAGAGGTCATGTATGATGGGATGTCTATGCCTGCTATTGACAGGGTTGACGAACCTCCCAGAATTTCCGGGAGATTTCAGGCAATTCTCACATTAGTTTTACTGTATTCGGACATGATTTGCATGAAATAACTCCCTCCGCACCAGCCCTCATGATGCAGACTCTTGGTTTCTCCCTTGAGGAAGAAACTCAAGATGGTAACCCTTGCTATAACACTACCAAGGAACACAATTGATCCTAACAATAAAAATTCTACAATTGGTAGATGCACCACATAGCTATATAAATATCAATAAAAAGGTGTTCAGTGTCATTTAAACCATACATTGTATTACATTTAGACTTCTCTTCAATTCTCCAATAAGATGAATGCAGATTTTTCTTTTTTTTTTACAAGCCAAAATATTTCCACGCCATTATGACATATGACCCATGTAATATACCTGTGGGTGTTTAGTGTAGAAAGCTTCTCCTTAATAGAGGCCTTTATTCCATCCAAACACTGCGCTGAGTTGAGGCCCAGCATACCATCTGTACAAGGTGCAGTCTTGCTGGTGCTTTGCTGCTGAAAGGAAAAACAACTTTTAAGTACATAAAGAAAGAATAAATAAGAAGCAATATATGCACAATATTATATATATTTTAGTGGCATTCTTATGGTCAGCATGTATATGTCACCTTCTCTTGTCTCTGTTGGGTTTTATAGAATAACTGACAACCAAAGGATCATCGCAGAATATAAAAGTGCTGAGTGCTGTCAACAGAGAACCTCCCAGTCAATGACAGCTCAACATGGTCATTGGGTGCAAGGTCTGTCCCCTCTGAAATAGTAGCGTGAACTCCCGCATCAGCTTTTGTTAGACATTATACTGAACGCACTACAAAAACTGTGGTGTTTTATAACAAAGGAATACCACCAAGAATAATAAGTAATGCAAGTTGCAGCTTGCCTTTCACAGTGCTGTATGGTTTGTAAAGAAACGTTAATACATTTTTTGGCACAGTAAGGTGTCTATCAAATGGCATTATTGAATATGAACAGGACCAAATACTTTATAGCACACGTAAAATGTACAAGAACACTTTGAATTGAGCTTTTCCGATCCAGAATGTTTCTGCTACAAAGCCAGAGGAAATTATCGGATATCGTGCTTCTGTTTTTGTTGGAGACGTGCATTGCCAGCATACTACAATGTCTCGTTCTGGTGCCAGAGCTCAGCATTTCAAAAACCATGCTGAATTCTGATGAGGCTTGTTAGCATTTCCTCATGCTGTGCTTATATATTTCTCCACCTGCACAATTCTGCCCTTTGCTTATTAGCAACTAAAAAAGATCATAACAGTATTTATTCTATAAAAAATAAACAATATTATACTGGGGCATGGGAACTGTTCCTTTAGGGTCATTAAACAAGGAATGAGTTAAAATAGAATGATTTACAAGAGAACAAGTTATCCTGATATGATACACATACATACATACATACACACATTTAATAAGTGTTTTTTTTCACACAATCGTGGGTCCAGAGGGGGTTAAGCTTATATAAGGGGAGAATCCTAGCACCGGGTAGCATGGTTGGTTTAGTGGGTAGAAATCTTGATTGGGTTTCCTCCGGGTGCTCCGGTTTCCTCCCATATCCCAAAAACATACCGGTAGGTTAATTGGCAGCTGATTAAATTGTACTTAGTCTATATATATTTATATGCCGCTATGTACCAATTCCCAAACTCCTTTAGATTGTAAGCTTGTAGGCAAGCCCCTCTTCCCCACCCATTGTGTCTGTCTGTATTCCCAATTGTATCGTGCATGGCACTTTGTATCGCCTAATAAAAATAATACATAGTGGTGTATACCTTAATAATAATATAATACCATGTTAATATTATAATCATATTAATAACCATTTAAGAAAATAAGAGCACACGTTTGATGTGGAGAATTTGAAGTGTAAGTATGCGTGTGTATGTACATGCACGAGTATGTGATTTGAAGGAACATCAGATTATTAGACAAATCTGTAATAGAACAACTAATAAATGAAAAGAGCTATAGGTCATATCAAGAAAGGAGAATCTGCTGTGACTGAATCACAAGTAAAGGATGCAGCGGGATCAGTACACTTAGCAGCTTTGCATGTGCTGACTGCTGATAGACTGTGTCTACTTTAAGTTTTTAAAATGCCAGCAAATTAAAAATAGCAGCACATCAAGAGGACATGCCTATACTTTACATTACTGTATATCAGGGATGAAAGTGGGATGTATACAGGAGTATGCCATACCACTTAAAATACTACAAATCTCCATTGACTTATATTATATTCACTGTCCCAATACCGCCACTTCTGTATGTCCATACAACTACTTCTAAATTTCCACTTCGACCACTGCTGTATATTATAAGAAGTTCAGCACAATTGCAATCGCCACTGTGCTTTTCTGCTGAATGTGTCATGAAACTTAAGTCCGGAAGGCTAACAATAGGTTCTGATCAGGAACTTTGCATGTGTGCTTATGGACTACGCATTGGGGTTTTTCCAATTAACACCATTACCATGCACCATTTACATTGGTATAACCTTTTATGTGGTTGGGGACACAGGACCAAAGAGGTGGGAATTCAAAGTAGAGTCATTCAATTATCAATAAGCGGCACAGAAACTTCACAAACTACCGGATGATTTAATGGAAAACATATCCTTTTAACATTTTATTGACAAGTAACAAAACATTTTGATACGTAAATTACAGGTACAATTATTCTGAGGTTTTCATTAATGACAAAGAAAAATACTTTAAGCCCAAGCCATGTGGCAATAATGAATTTTAAAAGGATAATTAAACCAATAGTGATCTATGCCTCTGTTTATAAAATGTTATTAGGAAGTCTGAAAAAGTTCCTTTGTTTAATTTACAACATAGACGAATGGATGGTTGATTAAGCATTGCGGACGTACTGTAAACAATAAGGAAGGAAAATTGCATTAGGAATGCCAAATAGGTCTCAATTAAATTTCAAGGAACAGCCATGCTACACGGAGAAAGTGAGGGTTGATTTAGCTCAGTGTGCAATGCTTGTTGCCAGTCACACGTTAAAGCCTTCACCCAGGCATTTATTTCTTACATGCCATGTATTATTTTTGTAAAGAGCAATGATTGGCAACATATGGCCTAAGGGTGTCATTAGGCCAATGGCCTATTATGTCATTGTTAATGTTTTTTTCTTTAATATACCATACCAACACTTGTTTTCGATGCTTACTGGTGTGCTATTACATATCAATGTCAGATTAAAAATAAAGATGATAAGCATGGGTGAAACTTGAAAGACAAAGCCCGTAGCAAAGAGGTGGTGTCATGTCTGGATAGGCAGGGACATGGCTGAACTACAACGAATTAGCTTAAAACAGTGCATGACACTCCATGAGGGAGCACCCATTGCACCCCTACAGTGACGCCCGTGGTAGGCAGTGTCCTTTATGAATGTCTAAAAGCTCAAATTATGCCATCCTGGTATAGAGATATCATACTATATAATATATATAATAATAATAAAAAATATATATATATATATATATATATATATATATAATATTTTATTATATACTATATAAGTTAAGTAAAGAACATAAGTCATGTTCAGACGTACAGATATTAGTTCACCAAAATAATAAAAACCTCTCTCTCATTATACAGTACGGAACGTAGATCTGTCACATTTACTTCTTATAACATCTTTATACTTCCAAAGAGTGTTATACAAAAATATGTTGTGTTGTTTATTTGGAGATGACCATACATTTGTAGTAGATATATTAATGCAGCTTCTGTGAAAATATAAATATCATTGCATATATATATTCATATATTGACAATAAGAATGTCTAAAGAAGTTTATAATCGTACATCTAGAACTATGCGTTGATCTCAATGTCCTTTGTACCAGCTGCAGTTGTATAGCTTTATCTGTACTTAGAGAGAGTTTAGGAGTATTACAGCCACGTGTCGCTCAGTTATATTTGCAGGATCCCAGTGAAGCATACGAATACTTGTGGTTTGGTCCTACTATGAAGAGGCAGTTCTGCGGCTGTAAGCAGTCAATCTTAATCTGATTTACTTGGCTATGACTAAATAATTTTCCATCCTTGTTCGATAAGTCTGCTTTTCCTATATGTAATAAAGTTCTTACAATCTGGAAAATAAGAGAGGAACTCACACAAACCTAGAGAAAGGCAGACTGATATATGTCACCTAAAGTGTGCACAGTCATAGTAAATATTCATTGCCAATGAGTCAGTCGAACAGAATTGTATTTTGGGGACAACATTATTAAAGCCACCTCTAATTAAGTTTTTTTATGTGACATAGAACTACAGAAATGCCATAACAAATGTCTCCCTATAAATGGACCTGGTCGCTCCTCCAGTAAGAAACTTCACGTCTCTTATAGTAAATATAACACCGTTGTTCCATATGGCAAGATAGATCATCACTCTGCTAGTGTGGAAACAAGCCAACATGGAAAATTCAAGATTTCAGATTCTGTGTTTACAATAGCTCTCCTGGATATTCTTCGCAAAATCTAAAACCTAACTGTTGACATAGTACATTGCTTTAGGGATCAAGAAATAATTCAGACATTCACCTTCAGACATCATGAACCTGTTTGGGGATGTTTTCAATGGATACAGAGGATACATAAAAAGGTAAAGAGGTCGATATATGTAACGAGAGAAAATGCGAGAGAAAAGAAGCGAGCGAAGAAGCGAGAAAAGAAGCGAGGGAAGAAGAGAGGGAAGAAGAGAGGGAAGAAGAGAGGGAAGAAGAGAGGGGAGAAGAGAGGGGAGAAGCGAGAAAAGAAGCGAGAAAAGAAGCGAGAAAAGAAGCGAGAATGATTAGCAGTATTGAAGTCTGTATCTGGTCCACGGTGTTCCAAAATTCCTAGATACAGGAATCATTTACGAGAACAGGGTGTGCCAACCCCCTATGTTTATAATGTGTACATTTAAATTGTACAGTAAAGGCATGGTGAAGCCATATTAAGTGATCTTTCTTTCAGTATGAGCCACATTTTATTCTTTCTAGTTATCCGGAGGCAAGGTAAATTTTAGTGCACTTAACCTTACTTATGCCAGGGGGATATCAGAGAGCAGAGATGAGATCTTGCCGAAGGTCATGCGAAGACACTGGAGCCCATAAATTTCCCTGGATCTGCCCCTACATGGGGCCCACCAGAACAACGAAGCAGGACACTGCAGGATACAAAGGAAGGAAGTCCTGGCTTTGAAATTGCCCCCCCCCCCCGTGTACAGACTTTAGGTTCGCACAGCACACAATTATTGAGGCGTTCCACTCACAGGGCATTCAGGAGTCTAAATTCAGTCTTATCCCTATTAATAACTAGAAGCAGTTATTAGATTGTAAAACAAAAAAGACTTTCCTCATTAAGTTGTTATTGCATTATCAATGTGAACATGGGTGCCATAAAAGTAATCCCTCTCCCGGCACATGTCTAATGCTTTTTTATGATTTCCACTATGTGCTAATTTCATAATTTCCAAAGTGGGGCTTAATCCTGGAGCATGACAAATTTACTTGTAAGGGTTTACTTTTATTTCCACTTAAGGTCCGTTCTTTAATAGCAACATGCCCTGTGGTTTATAAAAGAAAAGCTTGGATTCGAGCCCTGTGCTTCTAACTCAACAAAGGGAATCAATTACTCAATTACGGTCTATGGAGATATAATCTAAAAAGTAAACCTCTACCAATAATTGTGCAAACAGCTGGTAGGAAAATAGTATAATTTGGGCCATATGTTGTTAAAGGAAAGAAAGCAACTTAGAAATATGAACAGCAATAATGATAGCAATGGTTGTGCTTATTGATAACAACAATGGACTTAATCCAGAAATCTTTTAGATCACAGTTTCAAACCTAGTGTCAACATCAAGATCAGATGCTGTATCACAACTTCCGTGTGGCTGACGGGTGGTCACTCCCTTCTCACAAAATAGACTGCATTTTAAATGGACTTTTTATTTCGTTGATCTACACAGTGGTAACCTTAACAGTAACATATTTCTGGCAGATAATGCATGACAATCAAATTAGTGACCACAGTGATTTTGTTACAGGAATGCAGGAGGAAGCAGCGCAGTCTGAACTATAGACCTTAGATACCATTGTACCGGGGATACCTGGTATGTGGAAACAGCACACAGCAATATCTTAAGGTGAATATCCAGATTATCGGAGCCTGTGACCGCAATGAAAACCATTCAAACCCTAAATATTGATTGTATTGTACCTACAGTACTGATTTATATATAAGTACAGAGTACTACTTTATCACTTCTCTCTACAGTGAGTCACATTTATCAAGATAAAATTTAAATTCTGATCAGTAACAACATTGCCAAAATAGTTTCACATACTAATAAGTGACATCTATATAATGAAATGTCTACGCAGTATACTTCATATTAAACACAAAAGTGTCAGATCCAGATTTAAGAAAAATCAGAGTTCGCACAGGTCCCCAGGGCACCAACTACATAAATTGAGCAGGTTACACAATTTACTTAGGGCTTGCAAAATGGAGTGAGCATGTGCATGCAACAACACATTTCCACATTCTGGACCCGGCCCAATGTTATTTACCATTGGAAGTATGCTGATTTGGTATGTACTGCTGCAAAAAGCTTATAGTGCACAATATTTATACTGGTTCTATAGACCTGTATCTGCTTATGTTATGTTAAACTTTGTGTTCTCCTTTTATGATAAAATGCTTTTTTTGTTACGTTCCTAGGTGTGAGATGAACACTGAGATCTCTCTCTACTTCTCAGTCAGAATAGGGTGTAGGGCTTTTCTTGTGTTCCAATACACAAAACTGTCCCCACCACACCCTTGCACATTAGATACACATGCATTTCTCTACACCTTAAGCATACAATACAATTTAATGGTAGATTGTCATCGCAATCATTGTATACTAAATATATTATTAGTCACTATAGTCAATGTAAGGTGCATCGCTGCATGTGTTTTTTTCTTAACCAAGTTTCTTCCTTTTATCTCTGTTCTGGAATAAGTTAGCATTTCACTTGGGTATTAATTTGGAAATAGCCAAAACCAGAGATAAGACAATAGCTTCCGCCACAGCTATCACGCCATCCCATACTACATAGGAGTCTTGGGTAGATGTTAAGAAAGATTAGAGGGGCACAGTAATTGTGGAGTCCAAATGAGGTCTGCTTATGAGATTTCAGGCAAAGTTCATTGCATGTCTACCCATGGTTTTGATGTGGTAAATGCATAATTAATCACATTCAGTAGAGATACTCTACCCAGACTCCTAAAACCATTGTGTTCTAATTAATTCTGGAAAATGTAGACTTCCATATATATAAGAAGACAGTATAGATTGGATCTCAGCCAGATAAAACTTGTGCATAAGACTGTGTGAATAGATACAGTTTTATAGATAACACAACCAAGGTGAGAGACATACTTACCTGTTACTTCTAGTTGTGCCAATGGGGCAGAGTATTGGAAGGTATGAGAATCATCCTTCATATTGTAAAATTAAGAATAATAACTGGAAATACAGGAAGCTACTGTACATTTGGTGGATTGATAATCTTAACGCTGTGACAGGTAACAACATTTTTCTATTTCAAACCATGGCTCATGTTCAGAATACAGACAGGTTCCTGGAATAGATTAGGATTGGTACTGGTGCACAGAGGATCTCAACAACAGAAGAGACTGGAAAAGCCAGAAACAGCCAGACAGCATCAGATTAGAACTTTGCAGAGAACAGGGGAAAGGACTCTGCTGCACTAAATGTCAGGTCAACAGACAACAATGCATAGAAAATCACCAGCAAGAGAGACATATCTCACTGCTGAGTATTTAAACATAGAACAGCCAATCGGAGTTCGAGAAGCNGGCAAAAGGCCCGGTTGTCAAGCACCAGCTGGGACCTAATAATCCCTTTAGCGTCTGCATTCGATTCTGCATTTCTGGTTGTGCTATATACTCAGCAACCTGGCTTAGCAGTCATTCGAATATTATCATGCAGCTTACTATAAGAGCTGCAATCTGGATGCTAAGCAGCTAGGGAAGAAAGAGGTTCAGAGCGGGGGGGGGGGGGGTCTAGGCAAGCAACATGTTGGGGCACCTGTATGCCCTTAGTCCTCCTATTTTTCCTTGTGTGTGACCCCCGTCCGTCTATTCCCTCCTTTTCAAATGTCCTGTATGCCTATGCCCCTTCTTCCTCCCCCGGATTTTATCACTGTGCGGTCAGTATTGTTAATGGCGCTAACTTGTCATTGGGTTAGGTCAGCGTCATTCTACCATGGTCCAAGTCCCATGTATTTGCCATGGTCAGTGGCAGCAGAATTTAATGTTTTAATACAAAAATAAAAATAAACCTTTTGGGGTCTCCAATGTGTGCGTGGGGGCCCTGGACCATCCTGGTCACCCTTATGGTAGATCCGGCCCTGAGGTTGTGCTGCTGTGACGCATAGCAGCTGCTTTCATAAGCTGTTCTGTGACATAAAACATCAGGATGGGAATATCTCATGTAATTCCCCATCACAGTGTTTCGCATCTACGTGCTACATAGCAGGCAATTGGATTGAATTCAGCAAAAACCTCTGCCCTGGGTGAACAGATGTCAGCATCCTTCCTCAAAGTGGTTTGGTGTCACTCAGATAAGAGTGTCATGGGTGACTACACGGAGGGACCTGAATTTCTTAAACTGGGGCTGCTGGCACAGTTATATACACACATCTCCATATGGATAGAAATGCTGCAAAATAGTTTTAAAAAATATATACGTTTTTTATTATTGTGTAGCAGACTGAAACATAAAGGGGTATATTTACTAAGCAGGGAATTTGCTGGGGAATTCAAAAGTGGGGAAGTTGCCCATTGCAACCAATCAGATTCGAGCTCTCAGTTTCATTTTACATACTGGAGAATGTAAGCTCGAATCTGATTGGTTGCTATGGGCAACTTCCCCAGCGAATTCCCTGCTTAGTAAATATACCCCAAAGTCAAGTACCACTCATATCGAATCACCACACGCTTCTCCTTACTTCTTTTATTTATCCATATCCCGCTCTCTACACTACTCTGTTAATGGATGACAGACTAATTATTTTACATATTCTCACAGAGCCCCCTTCTGTCTCTCTAGTATATAGACATATTTGCTATATTATATCCACACACAACCAGATCCAGACTTATGTACTTAAACTTACAAGCTTATAGTTAAGAATTGGAAAAACTATGTTGAATTGCAGGGGAGGTAAAATTAACGTTTGTGTTTGCATGTAGGGAGAATACTTTATTTTTGCATGGAGAGAGAGAGAGAGAGAGAGAGAGAGAGAGAGAGAGAGAGAGAGACTGCATATCCTTGCTTGAAACATCTACTGATTTGTTGTAAAAAAATTTTAAATTAACTGTTTTAAGCCCAGCGACACATAAGACATACTTAAGAAGTACAGTAAATATTAAAGAAAGAAAAACCTTGAGGCAAGCTGAGGCAAAAAAGGAAAACAAAGAAATACTAATATGTTTGACAAATACAGTAACCTATACCACCTCTCCTTATAAGTACATATTTCCCCAGTCTGCTACATAATGAGCTGTCTGCTGGAATGAATACAAAACCAGGAAAAGTCTTCACAGTAAACTCAATTCCATTAATCACTGAAAGGAAAGCGATGTCTTTTTAGATATACATTATTGCTGCTGTTTTTTCTCTCTCTGATTTTGACATTGATATGCTATGCTATGAATGGTGGGGCTAGCGGTGTGCGATTTCCACATGGCGTTAACACTGCTCTTTAGTGAACAGACCTGCTAAAGTAGATTGGAATAAAAAATGGTGTGAGGCACAAACTATTACAAATTCTTACATAACATGCTTCACGGGCTGAGAACGCAAAGGCGATTTTAAAGGTAGGACATAAAATGGTAATTCTATATTTCTAACCAAAGCTAGTCCTTACAAAATAAAGATTTATAGAACAAGATTCAATAATGTTACACTGTCCCGATTTTAGNGGGACAGTCCCGCTTTTTTGGGGGGGTACTGTTCCGCTGTCCCTTCCTCCTACCAGTTTGTCTGGCTTTCTTCTTTAAAATCCGAATTGTCACGATCACGACTGAAAAGGCTGTGCAGAGTTGGGGCGAAGTTTGGCCTGGCCAGGGTGCAGGACGGGACAGAGATATGCACATATACATAAACACACACACAGACACAATATGATAACTATAAACAGGAACAAATGGCATGAGTAGGTCATGTTGAACAAGAAGGAAGAGAATGATAGTAGAAAAGAAACTCATTTATTACATTGCAAGACATCTTTTCTTACTGCTGGATTTAGTAGATGTTAAAAACTTATTATTGTCCAGCAATCAGCACTGGGTCTTGTACCAGAGTACTCATCCAAGGTCTGGAAAGCGGGCTAATCTCAGATTGTTTCTAACTTTACTTGTTACCCTAACACCAGGGTCACCACAAAAATAGTGGGGCCTGGGACTGACAAAATTGGTGCCCTTCCTTTTTTATTTAATATTTTATACAAAAAAAATCTAAATTATATAATGTTTTATATATATATATATATATATATATATATATATATATATATACACACACACACACACATACACAAACAAACATAATTTGCTGTTTGGTGTAGCCATGTACTTTACATGAACAAATGTACTACTTTCACATAACAAGAAAGGCAAGACTGATGAACACTATTGTCCAAAAGATCNAAAATCCTCAAGTAATGCTCACTAACCTGAAAAGTGGGACCAAGGACTAGCACAGTGCAGGGAGGTTGGAGTTTGGCAGAGTTCCCTCCCTCCCAGTTCAGCCAGTGCAGAAAAGGCTAATAACTGTCCCTTTGGTGAAGCACAAAATACTCTTGAATAGAACTGGCAATGGCACAGCATTTATTAAGGGTTAACGCCCAAAACTTGTGTGTGATTTAAAGTTAATTAATACCATGTTAATTAGTAATTTGTACAAATTATTTTAGTGTTGTATATTTACTGAGCGAGTCTAGCAAAAAAGTTTCTTATCTTACCACGAGTACCATGGTTTCGGTTTATAAGACCTGCAGGTGCAATAAACCATCAAATCCACAGATTTNTGACTGTTGTATCCCCAGCTGTCCGGAGCTGAACTCAGTGTATTCTGTCAGGTAATGGCAGCCATGATCCACAACGAGAAGTGCAGGGGTACAGCAGCCAGACAACAAGGGGTGTGCAAGTGCCATATTAGTTAATGTGTTAATTAAAGTGGTTGCCAACAAAAAATCCATGTGGGGACTGTGATAAACACATTTCAATAGGATGAGCCAGCAACAAATAGCTATTGACTGTATGAAGGAAACCCAGTTCACAAGATATTTGAAGCTGGGATTGAAGTGAGGGTGTATAGGGTGGTATGCCATACAGTCGCTTCTACTGAATTAATCCTCTTTGGCTGCTATTATTTTCTATGTTCTCTATAGCGCCACAGCTAAATTTCCACTTTGACCACTGATTTGAACTATACTGGAACAAAGCAGGGTTGTATCCCTTGGAAAGTAGTACAACCATCATAACAAATGACAAGTGATGTGATATAATCATGTTAAAGAAGTCTTCCAGATTTTCCTTATACTTTGGCAATACTGTAGGTTATATGCATTCATTAAATAATATCTATCATTTCCAAACGAAGACTCCCCACGTATGATTTCAGAATGACTATGAAGCATCAGCCTGTCTTCATCACAACCTATGTGCATCAGTCAGTAGTGAGACACACTAGATCAGGGCTTTCCATAGAATTTGGCATGCTAACCAGCAGTGAGTCAAATTTAATTACTGTGATTGTATCTGTGTTCTCCATTGAAGGTGTTATATATATATATATATATATACTAAACACATTCTGGAAAACAGTAGTCTGGCTGGTCAGACAGGTGATTGAGTAATTGTTGGGAGGTTTCCTAAACTTTATTGTGTGACACTTTCATAGCCTGTCACAACAAGTTTACACAGGTGCAGGAACAAATGAGGACATTAGAATATAAATGGTTTTGTAAGTCTTCTAATGAACAACTGGAATATAAAAGCAATTTAACAAATTTTCTGGATAATTCTATATAGCAAATGCGATGTGCCCCTCATGACCGATATGTACCCTTTCTGCAAATAACACAAGGAAAGAGGGCGGCTCCTGTCCCCCCCCAAAAAAAAGAGAGTAGGGGACATCAACTGCAGATCCAAAGTTGTTCAATTAGGTCAACATACAATAGGTGCCCTGTGCTTCTTCAATATAATAAAGATCCTGTGTACTATCATATTATATAAGAGAAGGTTATGTTATTATATTAATCACTGCTGGCAGTGGAGCGCCTGTCAATCATCAAGTCACCCAGACCCTCTGATTGGATGTGCATGGCACCTGACTTGATGACTGACAAGCGCCCTTCTACTTTCCCAGCAGAGACTCGCATAATAACATTGGGCACCCTGCCCTTAAAATGTGATAGTACACAGAACTCCTATTATATCATGTTAAGCTTACCAGAATATAGTCTTTAATGGAAGGTGCCAACATAATTTTTTCCCGTTGCTCCCCAATTGAAAAGACTTTACACTTTTATTACTATTTCCAGCAGGTGACAATTCATTTTTTTTTTTTAACAATAATAAAATGTGAGGTCATTAATAAAAGGCAAGAATTTGACAACCACCTGGATATCTCAATGATAAATGATCAATTGTGACTATTCCTAGTCTAGCATAAAATGCAAGTGTCATATTATGTTCCCCACGATTCTTATGGTGGGGGGTAGAAACAAATAATATGATATATTACTGTCCCTTTAAAAACTTACACGAATAGAAAAAATAAAATAAACGACACTACGCCACATTTTTGGAGTTTTACTAATTGTAAGATTTGTTTTTGATTTCCCCACAAAAACTGTTTATAATATCTGTCCACCCCTCACATAAACCACACCTAATCAGAAACACAACTGGGGTTTTTATTACAGATAAAAGGAATTCTCAGTGACAAACTATTTATCTTGTCAACTGAAAAGTAATCAAAGACCAATGCAGCTGCAGTACAAATACATAATACAAATTAGGTTTAGTCATACAGATTGTAGACAATGTACTGTCTGCCACGATTCAAGTGTAACATCAACATAAACAAAATAAAAGAATGCGATAAAAGATGTTCTCTATAAGCAAAGAAATCTTATTTATTATTATTATAAAAAAAGCCTGGCATGAACATATGATTATGTTGCTCCACAATTATGGGTTTCTTAGAAGGCCTGGCCTAAAAACCAGTGGTAGCAAGAGCAAAAAAATGCTAAATTCTGTTTATCCAGAGTAATCACTAAATTTCACACACCACCACATTATTTATTTTGAAGTCATAATCTGAGCTTTGATTTGGCATTACCAGACCACATATCATCACATATAAAAGCAGACCTGGTACTTCCATTTCATTGCTAAAAACAATAAAAAAGTAAAAATGCAGGGACCAATTCTATACGTATGAGACGGTATCCAGACTTACGAACTATTGAACTTCCGAGTGTAATGATACAAGTGGGTAAAACCATGTTGAATTGCAGGGGTGGTAAAATGAATATCAGTGTTTGCATGCAGGGAGAACACTTTATTGTTGCATGTTGCACACAGATACTGACCAGCGTTACTGTTACACTGTTATTACACTTGTGCTGGAAACATCATCTCTCACCTATAATACTGATTGCAAGTAATTCAGTTTACCTCCCCTGCAATTCAACTAAGAACGTCACAAACAAAAATATAATATTTTCACTTCTATATTCCTAAATACCATACATTAACTGCACTAATCAACCTAAACAAAACATAGTTTACTACAGCTTGCCATAGTGATATATTGAACATAAAAACTATGTATCTGTATAAATCAGATTTTTGTTTAGTATTACATATAGGTTTTGGAAGACGGAAGGAATATTTCTTAGAATGTTTATTTATAATATAATAAAGAACCCAATGATGGTGCCAGACTCCACATCCTATAAGACCATGGCATGCCGCAGGACTATTATGGGACATCTATAAAATCCTGGCCTTATGTATGAAGCTAGGGACATACTAAAGCTGAATCATGGCTCNTATATAAAAGACCCATTATTTGAATGGGTTTTTCCAAATGCGGGATGTGCCTTAAAATCAATTACCACTGAACACACTGTGACCAATGAATAAAGGATCAGTAACGTGTCAAACGACATTTATGTCTCAACTGTAACATAAATAAAAAATAGAATATTAATGCAATCTTGAATCTCTATAAAATTGTAACCAATTATACCTTAGCATGCAGTAATACAAAATACTGCAGCAGGATAATCGCAGGGGTAGAAGATGTTTTCAGGGCAGAGAAATTCTGCACATCTTACATTTTCTGTTGTACACATGCAGGCATTTCATGGTATAGGTAAGCATATAATAAGGAAAGGGAATTACCTGGACTTAAATATGACATTTTAATTGCCATGAAAACCACAATTATTTTGGGGAGTTAAACAAGTATCCTAGCAATGGCATAATAGCATACCTTGCTGTCAGTTAAGATTCTATGGTAATTTTTAAACAACATTCCAAGTAATAATCTTCATTTTTTAGCTGAAAACATTAATTGAAAGACTACGGAAAAGTGAGTAATTTTACCTTCACATTAATCATTTATCCACTGCATTATATTGTTGCTCTCTTATAAAAGAATATAACTATCAAACATAATACTGGTTATCAAATTATTATTTTTATATGACAAAACTACTAAAAAGTAACATACTGTCCTTTATATGTGAAATGCATATATTACAAATGTAATGTACTGTATATCTCCTTGCACACATGGAAAGAAACAAGCTACTGTTTTTTTCTGGGGGCTCAATTAATGTTTTTTTTATCGTTCATTTAATATAATAAATATATTAATATAATTAAACCTGCTAATGAAAAACCAAGATATAAAGAAAAATAAAAAGTTGGAAAACAGATATATTAAAAATAAAGTATCAATATCTGATCAGTTAATTGTAATTTATAACACTGGACTTGGATCCAGACTTACGCACTACTGAATTTACAAGTGAGTGGGCAAAACCATGTTGAATTGCAGGGTAGGTAAAATGAATTTTTGTCTTTCCATGCAGGGAGATTTTGCTTATTGCACACAGTATTACATTGTTATTAGACTTGGGCTGGAAACCCTGGCTCTCAATTCTAATACTGTTTGATGAAATTAACCTCCCCTGCAATTCATCATGGTTTTGCCCACTCACTTCAGTAGTGCGTAAGTCTGGATCCAGTCCATTGTTACTCTGGGGTTATACTCTGATGAAATAGCTGGGAATTCAGATATAATAAACCTTCTAACAGTGCTCAGAATTTTCACACTAATGAAAATTATTAATGAAGCTCTCATTTCACCAATTTAATACATACCTCCCAAGTGTCCCGATTTCGATGGGACAGATTAGGGGGACAAACAATTTTTTTCTTATTAAAATCAATAAAAAGTAAATATTTGCGTGGGTGCGGCAGCAAAAAGGGACGGAGCTAAGACGGATCGGGGTGGGGCCGGGCCTATTTGTCCCACTGTCGCCGGCCGAGAAGGAGGTTGGTAGGTATGTTACTATGTTATGTTACTAACTATCCCCCTCTTCCATCACACCCATGACGTAGTGGTATGGAAACATAGAAATGGATATTTATAATATTTGATGATTTCAGTGATAGAGGTGACAGTATGGCTTACCCCTGGATGCACCCCCAGTTTGATTTGTACATGAAGAATTACGCTGACGTTGCAGTGGTATCTTCTAGGTATTTCTGCATACATTATGCATGTATGTCTATACATTATGTTTATATTTTAGTCCTGTTTTTAACAACTTGTCTCCCTGTTCTGGCCAAACCCCACCTACATATGACAGCATAAACTGCATCACATTATAAGAGCATTGGCAGTATTATCTCAACCTAGCTACAAAAGGGAAACCGTCTCTTGCGTGTATAAACAGGAAGAGAACATTTAATTTCCTATGTAGCTGCATTGCCCCAGGTCATTTTAATCAGCTGTATCTAAGTTCTGTTAATATAAACATGTTTTAAAGATGAAATAACTTTCCAGAATGCTATGCATAAATTTAATATAGTATGCATTTTTTTTTTACTTTAACATATACCTTTAAAAAGATATCTGGAAGGTGATCCTAGGGAAACATCTCTATACCTTGTGGTGTGCCTTTTCTTGTATGCTGTAGTGTATCCTCATTTTGCATACTAAAAACACAAGAAATATGCTTAATTTACAGCAACTCTTGTTAACAAAAGTAATAAAACAATAATTCACTCTATATTTACTTGGAAGTGTAGTAGCAATAAATTGTATTGTAAATAAAATACCCCCAATTTTCAAATAAAGTTAAGACACAGTTATATTCCTATTTCTTAAATGAATCAGCATAATTGTGTGATGTAAATCTTTGTATTTATTTACCATAGTTCAGGACTGCCAGCAAGCATTTGCCAATGTTCTGATCGTCTGTTGTTAGGTTATGTTATAACTTGCTATGCATAACTTTATTATGTATAAGGCACATAAGATAAACAAGTTCATTCAAATAAAGATTACACAGTGTATAACGTAATGACATATTTTATAATGAGGTTCAGTATATTTATATAGCTTTACTCACACTTAAAATGGATATTAATAAACATGGTCATTAATAAACATAATTAATAAACATAATTGTGGCTTTTTCTTATTTTCAGACAATAGTAGACATCAGAATCTGAACAGAGGGGTGATGGGGCTAAGCACCCCCCCCCCCATCACAAATGTGATGGGGGTCGCACTCCTACGAGGAGGCAGAAACCAAAAGACAGCAGCCCTGAAACAGGGTACAACATAGTAAACAAATGCTTAAACAATGGCCCAATACAAGCTGTAGAGTATTGAATGTCGGCAGTGTGCTGGCACATCAGACAAGCCGGGACTGATTCAGAGTTTGATTTGAACGTTGGGTGTATTGCTACATAGGAAGGTTTTTCTCATGTAATATAGATGCAATAGCAGTGTAAGCCGGTTGTGCTTCCACCATACGCTTTCATCATCTCATGGATGGTTTAAAGTCATAGGCTCAGGTTTGCCATGGGAAAATGATCATACAAAAATTACATGTTAGAAAACTTAAATAAAATCAATGCAAAAAATAACCTTACTGCACATCCTCTCCCTTCTGAATGTAAGAGGCCACTACATTGAGTTGGTTGTGGGTCTTGATCACAGCAATTTCATGTGCATTTGTTCTCGTAATATGTTGTGCAAAGGTACACACGTCCAATACATTAGACTCTGGATCAGACAATATAGAGTTAAATTCCACAGTTCTTTCTGGCGAAAAAGTCATATATATTTGACACTTGCTATCAAATAAGAAAGGACATTACTAAAATCTAATATGTACTGGATTAAAAAGCTGAATAAGATTTATCTCAGTACAATCTGGTAATCTGGTAATTACCCGGTGGAATTAGGAAGAANAAAGAATTTTTATATACTTTCTTTCCTTGGCTTCATTCTAATGCACCAGTCATTCAAGAAAAAGAACTTTTAGGGGTCACATCCAAGACCTATTAACTAAATCCTATTGCACGGCTTTGAAGAGGCTATAGTATTTGATTTGCAAATTTCAGCTGCCACAATGACATCTATTCATTCAATGGGATCCTTGTCTTTCCTAGAATCCTTGGCATCAGGTCCATGCTAAAATATTTCAATATTCATAAGGCTAAGTCACGCACAGCAGCAATAAAACATATAACCACACATAATATACATTTGTTAATGGGCCATTATCCAAAGACATATTTCTTTGTCATCTGCATATGAACAACAGCGTAGATTCCACAGAAGACGTTGTAAAAGGAAATTAGCAATATAAAAATAAAATACATAGATAAATAGAAAATGCAATCATAAAAGAATATGGACATGGTTATATTTTAGTGTTCTCTCACTTTGACTTTCAAATTTTAAATAGCGTTTCCATATACATGGTATATGTGTTGTCACTATGGATACCACTTTAATATGAGGAAATAGTCTTTTGAATACTGTCGAACCCTGAGGTCATTTCCCTCACATTAATGGAATTACAATCTCAGGACCCTACTTTAAGATTTCCGCATTGTTGACACTAAAGTGCACTGTGATAGACTGTATAGGGTGCAAGGGTCTTAACACGCTTTTACTGTAATACTTAAAATAAGCACCCTGTTTGCTGTCATAAAGACTTTTTTAATCATTTTGATCATTCAATATTCTGACTCCTAATAATTATTCGTATATACCGTATTATTTTTTACTTAATTAATTTACATAATTTATGAATATAAACAAAGTAATTACAACTGCCAGTTACCAGTGGGAAGACCACAGACGTTCATTTTAGTTAACATAAAATTATGGCCCAGTGGNGTTTCAAAGATATCGATGAATATAATGTGCAAGTCTAAACTTGCTAGAACAGATTTCATGTTAAATTATACCTCGAGAATATTGAGAGCATCTTAAAATCAATTTAAGGCTTATCTTTTGATGAATATCCTCTCCTAAATCTCTCAATAAAACCAGAAGTCACCTTCTTTTGAATGAAAGGTTTCCCGTACTAATTGTTTTTGGGTGGTTCCTATTCTTATTGTATTAGCTATGCACTTTATGTGTTATAAATATGATGTTCCATAGGTCTTTTATCTAGTCATACATTAGAATTGTGCAGTGTGTTATTATGACATAAGTATGGCTTTATGCATCATTCTTAAAACCACCAAAACCTATTGTATAGAATGGTTATATGCAACCTAAGCGTTTTATGGTTCAGGGAGTAGATAGAGAGAGAAAGGTAAACTAAAGGACACTTAAACCCAACACAAACAGCATATAAGCCACTTTNGATTCCAAGGGAAAAATACCAATCCCCTTGGCCCCTCACACAATTTTACTTTTGCTGTAGCAGTAAAAAAAATAGAAGCAAATTAACCTTATGTGTAGACGTGTGTATAAATACTCTTCCCTCTGTAATAGATCTGCTGCAGAGTTGGTTGACAGCGCTGGACACCCGGCAATCTATGGGCACAGTCNGTTCACACTTCACAGTGTTCCAGGGGTTTCCCAGTTCAACATTGTGCATAGGCAGCCTGGGACCCGGCTTTTACCGGCAACCCCTTATTTTTAGCAGACTCTAGACCCGCCTAGAGAGAGTCGGGGTTGCCATTTAGACTGCATGGGAAAAGCCGCGGCTATAATGAAGCCTGGTGTTTTCATGAAAGCCCTGGCTTTTCCNATGCACTCTGAACTGGATATTATAAATAAAGTTTAATGATCNGATTTGGACTACTGTGGAATTCTGGTGCTGTATTTGCACATAGGAGCAATGGAGATCCAAATCCAAAAGGATCTCAGAATGCAGATCCTCATGCATATGAGGGGAGGCCATTGCCCTTGTGACTACCTTTCTCATTTTCAAGGGTTATGCAAAAATCTGAATCATATGCAATGGCTGAACACAGNCCTTANTTTACTATTTAAAGCCATCCAGATCCCTGCTCCCAGTCCACAGTATGCATAGGGCAGACAATTACAGTACACACTTCATACACTCTATAGCACTTGCACACTTTGATAACACTCAGAGTACCAAAGCCTAGGGATTAATATGGAGATTGAAAAGTGGGGAAGTTGCCCATAGCAACAAATCAGATTCAAGCTCTTATTCTACAGTATGTAAAATGAAACAGAGCTTGAATCTGGTTGCTATGGGCAACATCCCCACTTTTCA
>JABWIB010000666.1:79997-99239 GCA_016617825.1 Platyplectrum ornatum | reverse complement strand
TCTCTCTCTCTCTCTCGCTCTCTCTCGCTCGCCCCTTCTCTCTCGCTCGCCCCTTCTCTCTCTCTCTCTCTCGCTCGCCCCTTCTCTCCAGGGTTTTCTTAGATTTGCTGACCAGTGTGTCAGCGCGGGAGGTAGACCTTCGTTTTTTGATTTGCATCAGATGCGTCATGGAGCGTGTTGACTGCAGTTTGACAGTGGGGCAGTCCTGTCAGCAGCCTAGCCATAAAGCGGAAGTGTGAGCCTGAGTGGTAGTGTGTCACCACTGCGTGTGGAGAAGCCCCCCTTGTGTCAAGTGTATGAGTGACAGACATACCCCTACACCCAGTGTAATGGTGATGAACCAATAAAGCAACATGGCATAGCGTCTTGGTGCATAGGTCAATAGCGGTGCTGTAATGGTTACAGATCGCGGTGTTAGGAGAATGATATGCATGATATGGTGTGGCATGTGCCGGGGACCGGACTGAGCGTCCAAGACGCAGGTACTGGGTAGGAGCTATGCAAAGTATAGTAAAAAAGCTGGACCACGATATGTCTGAAGCCAATGAATGTGGTTACTGTAAATGAAGCATCCTGTATGTAAGGCGAGAGCATGACAGCATAGGAGCAATATCTAACAGCCATCACATTAGACCTTGTATGTCATTTGTGAAAGATGTGGTTGGACACCAGGGCCTAAATTCACTAAGCAGGGTGATTGCAGGGGAATTGAAAAGTGGGGGTGTTGCCCATAGCAACCAATCAGATTTGAGCTCTGTTTCATTTTACATATTGGAGAATGTGAGTTCGAATCTGATTGGTTGCTGTGTATTCCCCCCGCATGCAAACACTAACGTTCATTTTACCCCCCCATGTAATTAACCATGGTTTTACCCACGAGTGTGTAAGTTATGAGGGTGTAAAGATCTGAATGTGGCCCTATCTCATTGGTTTCTACATTTCACATATGAGCAGTATTCACTCATGTTAGTATCTTGTACCAGGTATCTCCTTATCGGAATGTTTTTTTTCCCACTGTCCCAGGAATGTGCATAATTTCTGGAATATCTGGTCCTACAGAATATTAATAAAACATTTGTATACAAGCACTTAGAACATGAAAAGACAGTAAAAATCACAGTAAAAGTCAACGTAAAAAGAATGTTGAAATTTCCAGAAATCAGAACTGTGAAAACCTTCCTATTAATTATATACATTATTCTACACACACTTATGCAGTTTAAGAATATTTCTCATATTATAACAATATAATATTATAACAATATCATATTTATAACAATAAAAGTCCTTCACTTTCATTTTGAATTTGTATATTACAGATAGCGATGATGATATTGGGATCTTCTGTCATCTAGATTTTTGTAAATATATGTTTAATATAATATCTGTCAGCGTATTTAAATATGGATCATTAATCAAATTCTAAAGCTGGCCATACACTATAAGATAAATTGTTCCAATACAAGGATTTTTCAAGAGTGGGTAAAAACCATGATGAATTGCAGGGGGGGGGGTAAAATGAATGTCAGTGTGTGCATGCAGAGAGAATACTTTATTGTTGCATGTTGCACACAGATACTGACCAGCGTTACTGTTACACTGTTATTAGACTTGTGCTGGAAACATCATCTCTCAACTCTAATACTGATTGCAATTAATTTAATTTGCCTCCCCTGCAATTCAACATGGTTTTACCCACTCTTGAAAAATCCTTAGATTGGAACAATTTATCTTACCGTGTGTACCTAGCTAAAGTTCTCGTTCATGCTTTCCTGGTTTACAGTATGGAAGGATTCAATCCTCAGGCCGCACATGAGCAAAGCCTCCTGTATCTATCCCCCTCACGTTTCTTTGCGTGTTCATGTTTAACGCCTACAATCTTACGTTTTGAAACGTCGAAATGACAACAATTATCAAAATGCATAGCTAAATAATAAATAATAACCTCACTGTCATACCCACATGTGTTTGACACTGTTTCATCAGGGCGCGGTGATTATTGATCCGGATAAGGATATTATGCCCTAGCGTTTAATAGGTGTTTTATCACTGTTTTCCTATGGCTCCTCCCTGTAGCAGTCCATACAATTGGGTTTATCCCCTTCAAGGTAGGTGGAGCAGGACAGAAAAAAAGACACCGTCAGTATATAACGTGCCCAGGGCTAGATTCACAAAGCCCATAGTGTTGCAATGAATCATATCCGTGTGATGAAGAAGGACACAGGGTGATTAAGTGGCCCACATGTAATTGGTCACCATACACAACAGTGGTCACACCCACCCATCACTGGCACCTCCAATGGGTCTTTCATCATTTTCATCCCCAGGCCCATGTGGCTCTTAATCCGGCCCTGGACGTGCCTGGGTTAATCCGCTAGAAATCAGATGTGACGTCATTAGGGAGCGATGCTGGTCACCTTCCCGCCTTAAAAAGTGCCTCTCTCATGTCAGTATGTGGTTCATTCACCAGTGACCGCTGTCTGCATACTGTGCTCTGACTTGCTGCTATGAGTTATTCAGGCATGCAGCAATGTTTATTGTATATTAAAAAAAAAATTAATTTTTTTTGAATTTTTATTGGTATATTCCTCATTGCAGACCTGAGACTAGCAAGGATAAAATTGATATTCATACCTCTTTAAATATTGAGGAATCACAGTACAAACTGTTTCTGCAGGAGTTACTGTTTTCTGACTGCAAAAGGAAATCCAAGGTTTTTTTCCCCTCTCTCCCAACCTGTTAGACATCATTACGGAGGAATGGCGTTCGCCTGATAAGAGACTTCCTGTCACTCGAAAAATTAACACTCTATCTTTTTAATCAGAAAGAAACCTGTGGATGCGGCTATATCCAGACTATCGCTCAGGACCCCGTAAATGTGTTTAAAGACCCTATGCATAAGCGAATTGAAATAGGTCTTAAGAAATTGCACCTTAACTCGGGCAGCTTTAAAACCGGCCACTGCCATGGCCATTTCTTCAAGGGTCCTCAGGAGATGGTGCCAGGGTTTGGACTTTGACACACAATAAATATATCAATATCAACTCCCTCCCCAGTCCCACAATATATATAGCAGATATAGGGAAGATCAAAGGGCATTTTGCAGTACATGGTTATTCCACAGCAGCCGATAACCTATAATGTTATGCGGGTAAAAATCGATGAATACAATCCATGGAATTTCTGACAAGCAGCCCCTGCTACCTGCAGTCCAGTGGGCTAGCAGAGCATAAGTCTACTCTGCAAAACATTTGTTGGAAAAATCTGGTTGAAATTCATCATCCTGAGTCATGCCCTGTTGAATTTATGAAGCACACTCAGGAAAGGTTAAACTCCCCCTGCACACACACTGTTGGCACGTCGCAATCCTAGAGGAAAAAGAAATGCTCTTAAGATTGCCTGCGAAACCTGACTTTTTGCTTGTTAATTGAATGGGGTATTAAGGGGTAAATTTAAATTAAATAAATGTGTATGTGATGTTATGTCCAGGGGTCTCGATACTCCCTGTCCATAGTTCGTTCTGGTTGAGAAAAGAAGAGACTATAGTTGATAGAATGACCCATAACAGTGCACAGTTGCTAAAATACTCCTCAGAAATTCTGCAGTGGATAAAATGCTCTTGCACTATGTACTTCCGTTTTAGTACTGCCTTCCATTATTCCATTGTTTCCAATACCGGTAGCAGTGTACACCGTTTATAAAAGGCTTCGCAGTAGTTCATAAAATACCCTATATATTGTATCTGCATATATAACTGTCGGCCAATGTAGTTTAACGTTTTTTTAATTTGCATAAAACTGTTTTATTCTTTTATTATTATATTCTAATTATTATTAATGATTAATAAAAATTATTATTAATAATAATACACCTTATATAGGTATGTGCACAAATTCACATCCTAAGCAGTAACTTATTTCTACGCAAAAATAAAATCACATTATGTAACAAAATGCTTTAAATCTAAATGAAAAATGTACAACACTGCAGCTCGCTAATGAGAAACTGTTCTTATCTCTTCTGCTATGTTTAGATGAGTAGAAAGAGTTAATTTTTTTTTTTTTCGTGTATACTGTTCACTTCCTTCTGAAAACAGAAATACGTTCACTTCCCTCTGATGTTTGTTAAGCTGGTGGTGGTATTGGCGAATCTATTTTCTCTGGAGTGGAAAGAGCCAGACGTTCCGTTCCAGCTTCATTAAGGTATTCCATATACTTGGGTGGACCGAATGTATTCAGCGTTCCAGACAGGTAGACATCATGTCGTGTGTACTTTTACTTCTGTCAAAGCATATATTTATTTTGTGACATTGTATTTAATATGTATAGTTTTGTTGTGCTGTTTATTGTCTAGTTTTTGTTGTTGTATTGTTAATTCAGTTAAATCTAATGATTATTGATTATAGGTAACTAAATCTTGTATTCATCTGCTTATGTGTTACAGTCACTAATTAACAAAATTCCCATTTTCTGCCATTGAAATATAAATAATACATTATATAATATATGAAAGATAAGATTTTCTTATTTCACATTATACAAGAATTTTTCCATACGTTGTAATAACATGGAGTCAATCAATATTAATATTATAGAGCTCTGCATACAATAGAATATAAATCCATATCCAACCGAAACATTGCAACCGTGGTTTTGCTCAGGTCTACACTAGAATACGACTTTATTCTAGTGGGTTACATTTAAAGAATATAACACATTATTATAATATTTAACTAATGTATCATAGCTAGTGATCAGCAGCTCTACGTGATTCAGCGATTCAGTGCAGATACACTAAAAGCCGTGTTACACAGTATTACATTTGAATTTCCTAAGAATACGTTGGAGCACACACAATGATTTTAGCTGAGTTACTGAGTTACTTTCTACATAGAGTATGCTGGACTATAACATTGTTGTCTTCTATTCACTATATATAAGTGCTTTCCATTATTGACCATCTTGACTGGTGTTGCGGTGTAACACTTTATATATCTTTTATATTTCATGTGTTTTTATTGATCTTTTCTTTGAGCGCTTATTTAATCTTTTATGTTGTATGTACTAATTGAATTCTAGCATTGCAAATGTGCGATTTTCACTTGCATTCACTTATATATCAGTTGGTGCTGTAAGGTAGTGCAGGGAAACTAAACTGCGACTGCGCTCACAGCTGTACTAAACCGGTTACTATCTTATTAAAATATAGTTGGAAGCAAATGCAAGTGGATTATGTTAAACCTTATTGCATAGAGTTCTCTCTGAACCAATCCTTCATCTATTGGCCCTATACGCTACAGCCATTATCGCACCAATCTCACAATAATAGATAACAGGACCAATAAACGTATGAGGTCACCTTGGGGCTGATCCCGAGTTGTACTTACTTCTTTTTTTAGGTGCAAGTGTAAAGCTGAGCAAAACCGTGTTGCAATGTGAGTGGTTCAAATGAATGTTAATTCTATTACATGCAGAGAAAACACTAAACGTTTACACAAAGAAATCACAGACAGACATCTGTGAAATAAGTGTAGTGCAGATCTTCTATAAGTTTAGTTTATTTAATTTTTTCATGTTTTAATGCTATTGGGGTTATAATGCTCAGGAGTCATTATAATATGGGTTGCGTGGGAGCTGCCCCTGCCTACCCAGGGTGTCTCAGATCACCCGAGTAGGGAGATATAATAGTAAGTGGAGGAAACAGGGGGATTCAGATTCACCCCATTTCTGCCACAATCCCCTGTCTCCTCCACTTATTAATAAGGAATAGTATGTAGTTGTGAGTTATGGGAATGGTCACTGTGATAGTGTGCATCATATGTTGAAGAATATTGATTATATTTGTTTCATAAAAATAAAGTGCTAACAAAATTAATATTATAGTACAAAGCAATAGATCACATATCGCTTGTAGATGTTTTATCATTTAATATTCCTTGCGAATTTATTGCACATTTATTCCCATATCAGGATGCTATATGATGTGTATTTTATTAAAACACATGTAAAGATATGATAACAAGTAGTTATCATTTAAAACTAGAAAAAATATTCCAGTATGCCGTAATCAGATAATTGGGCTGCATGGAAAGGAGGGAAAAATGATACCTAGGTCCATTCCCATCATGCAAATTGAACCAGTAGTCAAACTGGACATTTAGAAGTGGTGGTATGGACATTTAGAAGTGGTGGTATGGACATTTAGAAGTGGCGGTATGGACATTTAGAAGTGGTGGTATGGACATTTNGTGGTGGTATGGACATTTAGAAGTGGCGGTATGGACATTTAGAAGTGGTGGTATGGACATTTGGAAGTGGCGGTATGGACATTTAGAAGTGGTGGTATGGACATTTAGAAGTGGCGGTATGGACATTTAGAAGTGGTGGTATGGACATTTAGAAGTGGCGGTATGGAAACCCAGAATATAATAGGAGTCAACTGAGATTTGAAGTTTTCCTATTACATCATATGGCATACACCCGTATAAACCCCCACTTCCAGCTCTGCATTGCACTATATTTTATTGTGTTCTACAGAAGGAGTGTATTTACTTTGTTTAATCAGGCTACGTCTGAGAACTCAATTAGTAGTTTCCTCAGGAGGGGATGTAAAGGAAAGATTGTCCCCTATGTTTCAAAGGAGCACTATCATTAAATTGTGAAAAAAAACTATTTGTCACTCACCCTGGAGTCTGGCCGAGAGAACCTTGAATTGGGAGGTTGTGAATAGGTAGTGTTTGGTTTTAATGTATAGCTTGTTCATTGACCAAATCTATGAGAAAAGTACAGGCTCCTGTGACAAAAAGGTAAGTGTAAGGGTGCTGTTGGTGAAGTAATGGTTAAATAATAGCACAGACTGAGCAGCAAACGTATGCTGCTATGATGAATTGTTCAGACTGAGCAGCAGAGATGAGCTCTTATGGTAAGTAGTTAAGACTGAGCAGCAGAGATGAGCTGCGCTGATGAGTAGTACAGGTTGAGCAGCATATGTTTGCTAAATGATGAGTAGGTTGAGCACCACAGCGCGCTACCGTGATAATAAGCCCTACCCTATTTTACAGAAAACTGTCTAAAGTAAGCCCTTCCCCGAAATTAAGCCCTATTTAAATCACAATGAGGTGTCATAATGTCAGCAGCACTTGGGGGGCAATGATTGGATTAAAAGCAGTCAATAAAAAAGTCCTACCCCGAAAATAAGCCCTATTGTGTTTTTTTGTCCTGGAAAAAAAAAATAAGACAGTGTCTTATTATCGGGGAAACACGGTAGTAAAGGCGGCCAGAAGGATGTAGACCACCAAACCGCAAAAGGCATATATTGTAATAAGCGTTTCTTTTATTTTAGTTTGATAACACCTAAGGGCTACATTTAATAAAAATAGACAAATAAGTAGTATATTAATGTTTTATACTATGCATATACTTAAGTGTAAATGGAATCGTTAAAAAAAACCCCGAACTGCTCAGTGTTTCTTTTGGCACCTTGAAAATATTATTAAGATTGATAAAGTTGCCCTTATCCTGTTTTGCATCCTGTACACTTTTCCTGCATCCTGCACACCAAACTTAGTCTATTGTGCAAACCCAAGCTCTGGTATTCTGTGGTTGGTTACTATAAGCGCATTGCTATGTTATGCTATGTAATAACGAAGGGGTGTTCTCACTTCTGCCGCTCTGTAACACCCAAAAAAAAGAAATGCTCAACCCAACAAACAAAAAATACGGTCACTCTCCCTATGAAAACATAGTGGTAAAGAAGATGTATTGATTGTATAGGGAGCAGGTGTTTAGATTAGTATGTATAGCTATGAGATTTAAAAACCGGCATACACTACTATAGACAGAGTTTTTAGAATATGATGTCCCCTGGGGGATAAACCTCATGAAAAAGAGATAAAATGAAAAAAAAAAAATGAGATAAAAGTCATCTGGTGACGCGTTTCACTTTATTATTATTTAAGATCAGGGGGTTGATCCATAGTTTAGGTGTAAGTGGAAAACGGGTGCAAGTGTAGACCTGGGCAAATCCAAACATTAAACTGTAGTGTAGACAAGTTTAAACTACAAAACCACTATTAGAGTTGAATGGTAAAGTTTCGTAGTGCAACTCTAATTTACAAATCAAACATAATCAATGTAGTTGGTGGGTTTTATGTGCAAAGGTATTTGCTCCCCTCACAGCCCCTAGTAGAGAAGTTATTATGGTATTCTTCAACATCATTGGCATAGCTGATACCTAGTAAACCATCATGGACCTTGTCATTTTACAAAACCTGCAGGTTGCCGATACCTGGTACAATGCTAAATAAATCTCATGCAAATGGAATACGTCATTGATTTTAATATTAATTAATATTCATTGCATAAGAACTGATCTGTTTTATCCCTTACTTACCAAATTCAGTGCAATGAATATGAACATATGAAACCTATTAATATTGTATTAACCATTTCCTTTGACATTCTTATTTTCCATTGTTTACATAGTCACCAGCAGCAGCCCACTTATTCTATGTTGTTGTAACTATAGATTATTCACTTCCTGGTAAATGATAAGCATGGTAATCAGTCTCTGCACATTTTGCCATTTGCTGACTGTCTCATGAAAGTTTGGTTATCAGTGTGAACACTCTCTCTGCCGCTCCCCTCTCTCTTCTTGCGATCTCTATCACCAGTTGTCATCAATATGTAACATAATATGTAAACTTTGACAATATAAAGTAAACTATTGTGATGAGCCACCACAAAACGTTTTCTATGTTCACACATCCATTTATATAATAAAATAGTTACAGTACTAACATAATGGAGCTCCAATGGAGTTGTGCTATTTAAGTTAGTGCAGCCTGTATACACACTGTGCTTGTGCACAACAGGAGGCCATGACAAATGGTCGAATGTCTTCTCTGTGTCAAGGGATGTGTTTATGTGTTTTAAATTCCACTGTATCCTTAAAAGGAACACATTTCAATTAAAATATTATAACTATAATCAGCATCGGACTGGCCTACCAGAGAACAGGAGAATCCTCCGGTGGGCTCCAAGACCTAGAATTATTTCTTTATAACAGTAGTAAGCCATAAGGGCTGAATGGACATCAGCTGGGCCCAACAGGACTCAACAATGTCTAATAACTTCTGAAACTGACTGTCTCTCAGCACACGTCTGGTTAACTAAGCTCCACCCCCTTCTATAAGCCCGCCCCTTCGGACCCACACTATTGCAGATATAATCTTGATATCACAAATAAACAGTGGGATATACTGTCGGCGCCCAATATACCAGCAGCTACAATAACCCTAATAGGAGACCACTACTCCCACATAATATACACAAGGAAACCTTATGACATAAAAGTATAAATAACAAAATAAGGATAAAATGTCAGCGCTAGTAGTCCAACAATTCCAATTGTCCAAAATTTCTTTAAAGAAGGCAGAATCCACCAGATCCTCGATCCGACCAAAGGAGCCAAACCATGCAATAAAAAAGATTTATATAATGGTGAAGTACAATCAAATAACAATCTTATCTCACATTTTAGGTGTCTTGAAACGAGACATTGAATAAACCATTATCTGAAGTTGTCCTCCCTTGATTCCTTCCTTTTTCTTCCGACTCCACCGAAGTATCCACAGAGAAAAGGGAAAAAAGTCTCACATGTGCACTGTTACTTCTCCTTTTAACAGAGACTTAGAATCCTACTTACAATAAAAATTCTTTGTATTTCACTCGTAACATATATTTCAATTTTTCCTCTGTATTCCTTTACCAGTGAGGACCAAATTCAATGTTCTCCCGGAAAAACAAAAATAAAAGTTATATACATATATATCCCCGCACTATCAATGCAACTCACATAAAACTCCTCTTGGGTAACATCATATAGTAATATTTCGCCACATGAAGGGATGTCCAATCTTCTTGTGATATCTCAGAAATTTATTGGGACATTTTTAAAAAGGCATCGAAAACATCTAAAAACAAGCCGGTATCAGAACTCCCGCACAGGTTAATCATACCCTGCCTTGGTCACAGATATTTAGCAAGTCACATAAAACAAAGTGGGGCCCCAATATGTGACCGAGAGCAAGAGAGGGATAGAACAGCTCTGCCAGGCTCAGATAGTCCGGAGCACTCCAACCTCACCACTCTGACGCGTTTCGACGGAAGTCTTTATCAAAGGTAGGAATCAAGGGAGGAAAACTTCAGATAATGGTTTATTCAATGTCTCGTTTCAAGACACCTAAAATGTGAGTGGAACCCTTAGGAGATAAGATTGTTATTTGATTGTACTTCACCATTATATAAATCTTTTTTATTGCATGGTTTGGCTCCTTTGGTCGGATCGAGGATCTGGTGGATTCTGCCTTCTTTAAAGAAATTTTGGACAATTGGAATTGTTGGACTACTAGCGCTGACATTTTATCCTTATTTTGTTATTTATATTCTTGATATGTTCCTGTCTCATCCATGCTTCCAACATTGGTCTGAAAATCAATTAACCATTCATTCATCTATCAGCTCTATAACCCTGTACACTCAGAGCTGCTGATG
The DNA here is from genome assembly GCA_016617825.1 of Platyplectrum ornatum. Lineage (NCBI taxonomy): Eukaryota > Metazoa > Chordata > Amphibia > Anura > Limnodynastidae > Platyplectrum > Platyplectrum ornatum. Next base: position 88,686 of record JABWIB010000666.1, on the reverse strand, counting down.
AGCAGAATAGAAAAGTATCATTTACTATGTTTATTTAATCCACTTTAAGAAAAAAAAACCTGATTCTAAACTCTGCACCTTTGTATCCAGGAATCAAGAGTCCATGTATAAAATCCCATTGAATGGCGTCAAGTAAGAGTGTGCCTTCATCATATTCTCCATGGACATTCACACTGGTTCTTTTATACTTCTTTATATCAATGTTTTCGTGTTCCAATGACTATCTCCTCCAGAAAGCAGAGCGCCTTATGAAGTCGTCCCCACTGATTGATGGGTGAGTCTGACAAATAACCAATGTGTTTTGTTGAAAAGTGATTCACATCAAATACTGTCATTTTTCGTAACTTGGAAAATGGATAAATAATTTAATTGCAAATCAATATTGCCTTTTTCTGGTGATCATGAATGTGAAACATATTTAAACAATATCATCTCAAAAGAAAATATCATTTTTAAGAATGGAATTGATCATAAAACAACATACAAGGGGGTATATTTACTAAGCGATGAGATTGCAGTGAGATTGGAAAGTGGGGATGTTGCCCATAGCAACCAACCAGAATTGAGTTCACATTCTCCAATATGTAAAATGAAACTGAGAGCTTGAATCTTATTGGTTGCTATGGGCAACATCCCCACTTTCCAATCTCACTGCATTTTCACCGCTTAGTAAATATACCCCAGGGTCTATATTTACTAAACTGTGGGGGGAAAAAAAGAGATGTTGTCCATAGCAACCAATCAGATTCTATCTCCATTTTACATACTGGAAAATGTCAGCTAGAATCTGGTTGCTATGGGCAACATCTCCACTTTGCCATTCCCGCAGTTTAGTAAATATATGCCCAGAAGTACACATACCTTTAGCTCTTGCCATGCAATCAAGGAGAAACACATCAGGGCATTAGTTTTATTAAATATATTTTATTTGTATTTTTTTACTCATCATTCGTCTATTGAATCTGTAAAAGAAGGAATAAACTGACAATATTGTGAACATTGTAAACATTTCTGCTGTTTTGACAGTTTTGCTCATGTAATACAAATATAAGTTATTACATCAACACAATCTGAATGCAAACGGTTATTAGTTATTCTTTATTTTTCCTTTTTCTCATTTTATAATGGTCATATTAAATGCATAACATGGTGTATATTAAACGTAAACACCACTAAGCATACAAGCATAAAAAATCGAAGCAGTTTTTAGATATCTCTAGGGGTTGCATTCCTCAAACATAGGACAGCAACTCTCAGAACATCACATAATAACGCCACACTATATTGAGGACGATGAGGTGGAGGGCAGCTGAACAGGGGTGGAACGCTCTAAATAGTAATAATATCAAAGAAGTTCTATAGAATCTTTTTGTGGGTGAAAAAAAATGCACATCTCATGAACAAATTAAATGAAATTACAGTCAGCCTTACTTTCTAAAAAGATCCATATGACTGAGTCTCCAGATTACATTGAAATCATTATTTTGTCATTGTTAACAACTACCCAGTGAAAGCAGCTGAACTGAGAAATTTGCTACTGTGGATTGTTTACAAGTTGTGTGTATATTCCCGTTCATCCCCACCAGTTGTTAGGTGCCAAAAGTATTGGTTGTGAACTACAGTGTCTATCGCTCATCTGTCTGTATTTTCTTGGTATGTGATTTGCAAAAAATCAGGTTACGTCCAATGCATTCCACTCAAAACCAGCCACCTAGGCAACTTTATTTGATTCAATTGATTATCAGTGATTATGTACGTTTTTTAATTTTCCTGGGGGAACTCATGGTATAAATTTGTGTCCTATAATTATGCATTTCTTGTTTTCTAGACACAATGACTTTGCGCTGCAACTCAGAAGGCTATACAAGAACAGGATATCAGAAATCAATTTGCGGACTATTAATACTACCAGGACTAACTTAGAGAAATTAAAAAGTGGTCATGTAGGGGCTCAGGTATGTAGTACATTTTAGCATTTGTTATGAGTTTTACCATTTTTTTAGTAAGGTAAAAACCTAATTCTCAAAACTAAACTAATTTCATCCAGGATTCAGATACATCCTGTAGTATGTAATAGGGGAGTGTGATGCAATTTAGCCCTAAGTATTAAAGGCCTCAGTGGGGAAAAAAAACCCCTCAGAACAAATACAAATTAAATGAACATAATATTATATACAATAATATTATTATACATAATTATATAAAATCATGCAATATATATATATTATATACACACATATGTATCGAATAGTTCCTGGTATACAAATGTTTATATATTTTATACCAGTGATCTCTCAAATGGTAAAGCAGTTTAACTGGATCAGTCTTAATATGTTCACATATTTTTGTATTAATAGGCTCTGTTTCTTACATTATATTTTTGTATAATTTTATAGGATTTTTTCTTTCTCATTTAATGCAGAATATTTTTCTAAAATATCTATTTTGGAAAATTAAATATCATGGGATTTTATCATTTTCTCCTGAGCACTGTATATTTTGTAATTAATCTAAAATGTACTCCTCCATATTTGCTCCTTCTAATATTAATAGCCATGCCTCTGGTTGTAAGGGAAGGTAACTTTAAAATAGATTGCATCAGTGTGAAATCTAAAATTATGTATCAACATCCAAGGTGATAAATGCTGTAGATGATAATAAGCCTGGTTCCTCATTACCAAGAATATAAATGCTGTTATATTTTAGACTGTATGTTGAATTTCCGCTGGTTAGCTGTAGCCGGCAGCTCATCTCATGCAGCCAATATTACTAACCTCCTGTATTCCAATTAATTTAACAATCAATCTCTTATCTTTCTAATAATTGTATGGCAGCATTAAACCACTGATTACGTACACAGACATTTTTAGAATTGAACTGTCCAGACACTGTCGCCTCCTTGCCCCAATGGTCCCCTAGGTGAGTTGGCTAAACTGCCTAGGCCTAGGGCCTTCCCTGATAGACAGTAGGAGGTCCACTAGGACAGATTTTTTGTAGGGATTTAGGGAATCCCACTAAGCAGAGATTATTTCTTCTAGGTTTATTTTCATTAACCACTTCCTTGGTTAATGAACGTCCCTTTGTCCCTTCCCCCATTATGTTTTCTGTGGAGGTAATTCTTTGCAGTAATTTGCATTAATTGCATTAATTGATTCAATTTGCTTAACAACTCTTTACCCACTTTGTGTAAGGGGACAAATTTGCTTCTTTTAATCTCATGGCTCATAGAGTTGTGTATAATAAGAAGCAATTTTTCAGTACCATAATAGACAGCATAACCAGATTTTCCTATCTTTGCATGGCATTGAATTGGGCCCATAGTCTCATTAATCGTTTTTGCAATATTCCCATAAAAGTCAGGGGTGCTTGAGAGTACCGAATTTTGACCTCCAATCGCATGAAAAGTAGCTTCAAAATTATTTTTTTACCTTGGCGAAATGGCCCAAATCGACCAGTATTCCTCATGTCCTAATGGAAAAACCAATAAAAAAAAAGGTTAAAAAATCAAAAACAACACTAAATTTCAATTTCATTCATATATCACAAACATAAAGTTTAAAAATGTTTTTCGGAAAAATAATTATAATAAATAATTATAATAAAATTATAATAAAACTCAAAAAAAGATGTCTGCTTTGTTTCCTATCTCTCGATGGCTGCAATCAGGAAGTGTGTGGATTTTTAATAGCTGTCAGTTACACCACTAGCGAGTTCTGAACCCTAAGTCACCCTAATTTTCATACATCTCAACAGTGAGATGATGCCAAATCACTGGAAAATGGTTCGAAATCGACAAAGCAAATCAAGTGAAATCGAGGACGATTTGAAATTGATAAATAGTAAATACACCAAATTGCATCTTACAGACTATTTCTAAACGTCTCGATTTCACTTGAGATGAAATCCCTCACCAAATCGACCTTTGTTCAGTCCCCCCCCCCCCCATAATGTTTTGTAATCCTGGTAAGTACATCAATTGTTAACGCATACTTTTTGTGTCCTAGTTCTGGTCAGTGTATGTTCTATGCAGTGCTCAGGACAAAGATGCAGTAAGACTGGCCTTAGAGCAAATCGATGTCATCAAGAGAATGTGTCATGAATATAAGGAACTGGAATTTGTTACTTCTTCCCAAGGTTAGATCTCAGTTAATGATATTAACTTATACGTTTAAAGCACAATTCTATCTCCTTACAGCTGGGAACAAACACAGTAATGAAACAGGATCGGGTATTAAAAGACAAAGTGGCCAATATAAAGTTAAAAGCTAAGGATGGAATAGACGAACAGCCTTTCACCTGACAATTAAATATACACCTAGGAGTCCCGTATGTAAGATTAAATGCAATGGAGAGTAACTGGCCAATAGGTGCAAATATACACCTTGGCAAAACCATGTTTGGCTACTGGGGAGGCAAAAGTAAGGCAGGCATAAAGAATTTAGGGGCTGATTCAATTCTTATCGCAACCAGCGTAAGGAGAATTTATCTCGCTGTATGAACTTGCGGCTCATTGAGCCCAGAGTAAAAGGTAGATTCGGCTACCACAATAGACGCGATAAAGCGCACGCTGGCTTTTTTGTGTCTTAAAGCGACAGTTGAAACGGCCCCTTACATTTTTCTGGTCCGGTTTTAAATGATAGGCTAGATGTAAGAGTGTCTATTCTAACCAGTTGATATTCAGAGAATTTTTGGATATGGATGGAGAACTGAAGTATTGGGATTATCAGGCAGAATAACCTGTTGAGATTACACACAGGGGGGTTCGCTGTGTGACTGGGTCTTTCCTCTATTGCAGCCATCTCATCTGCTTCACGTAAGAGCTGGCATAGTACTACACACTCACAGTGCAGAGGATACTGCTATAGATGTTAGGGCCTCTGCTCCAGGCAGCAGGGGAGAGGGGTATATAACGCATATCTCTCCCCTGTGTGCTGTTCAGAGCTGCAGGTTTCTAAACTCTGGATCAGGTCTGAGGTGTCTACAGAACAACATAGGGGTATATTTACTAAGCGGCGAGATTGCAGTGAGATTGGAAAGTGGAGATGTTGCCCATAGCAACCAATCAGATTCAAACTTTCAGTTTCATTTTACACACTGGAGAATGTGAACTCAAATCTGAATGGTTGCTATGGGCAACATCTCCACTTTCCAATCTCGCTGCAAACTCGCGGCTTAGTAAATATACCCCAGGGTGTTAAACAGATCTAAAATAAATTTCCTTAATCATGTTAGTTAATTGGAAACAAAATCACTTTTGATTCTTTTCAAGGAGCAGGAAGATAAATTACCATAGAGTGTCTGAGTGCTTTTTGTAACTTTGTGCATTCTAATATAAGATCTCATTATTAGGAAGTAATAAATCATCTTCCTGCTTAAAGAACTGTGCCTGTTGCATCATGACACAAAAAGAGCTAAATTCCAATGAATTCTCTTTCTGAGTTGATACCAGTGTCCTCTCTCTCTAGTACTCTACCAATGCCCGGCAATACCCAGCAATGCACTATTAGGTGCCAACGAGGGAACCTGGTTGTAGCAGCCTCAATCTCCTACAATGCAATGTGATAACCCAGTAACATTGACGACATCAGCTATAATATAATATAGCATAGATTAGCTGCTGAGCAGTGCAGGAAGGGTCCAAGGACCGCAAATAGGCCTCAAACTATGATTGGCAATCAAGCATTTAGGGAAAATTCTGTACCTCTAGCACACAGAAAAATGTGTTCATAACTCTACTTTAGGTGTTACTGTATAGTTGTATTAATAGTAGTATGAATAGTCTTTCTAAAATTTGACTTCTGTCATTTTGGTTTCTCATTGATTTAGGTATTGCTAATACAACTAAGATTGCCTGTCTGATTGGGTTGGAAGGAGGGCACATTATAGATAGCAGCCTGGCTGCGCTCAGGATGTTTTATGACCTTGGAGCCAGATACATGACCTTGACACACATGTGCAACACTCCATGGTAATGTATTCGAGAATGTTTCTCTCTTTATTCTATGTTTGATTCTTACAAGTTTCCAGTTGGTTTAATGTGATATTGCAAGAAATAAGAGTAGACATGCTTAAATCAGTTTATTGGTTAATCAAATACAGGTGCAGGAGAGGCAAGGGCACAGAAACAAAAATGAAAAATACCTGCACACTGCAATTAACCAGTACCAAACGATACCATTCTATTTGTAAAATGAAATTTCAAATATATTATAAGCCTTTCGCCAACATCAATGTTATTCTGTGAAGGAGGCATCTAAACAATGAGTCCCATTGTTAGGTCACATATTGCACATATGGTAAAAGGTTGAATGGTATTAATTACTGTGGCTTGGATTTATGTGATCTGTCCATAGGAAGGGTTGTTTGTTTCAGTTGGAGGTAACTGCAAGATTGGAAAAGGTTGAATGTTGCCCATAGCAACCAATCAGATTCAAGCTTTTAGTTTTATTTTACATACTGGAGAATGAGGGTTTGAATCTGATTAGTTGCTATTGGCAACATCTCCACTTGGCAATGCCGCAGGTAAGTAAATGTAGGACTACATGCTCTTCTATGGGTAAAATTATATCCAGCAAATCCAGCTCTAAGGCCCCCTTATGTAAGTCCCAGTGTAGCTAAGTACGCAAAGAGTTATCTTTGAGTTGATAAAGCATTAAGTGAGGATATTGCTTAAATTTATTTTGGAAAAACTTTAACCCACCTTCATATGGTGTATCCTAAGCTCTATTACTATTACTTTATTTCAAATAAAATTATACTCCATGTTGTCCAGTTAAACGTTCCTAGTTTTATATTTGCTCATTTGAAAGTCATGTCAGATGCTTTTGGGTTCCTTTTTGATGTGTAAATTAATTTAAAATCTAAATTTCAAATTGCAGGTTTAAATAGGTCAGCAATGAATAGGTTAACTGCAGGCAGAGCCGGATCATCCACTAGGCAACCTAAGGGTGCACATAGGGCCCGGAGAGTCCCGGGAACCGGCGAGCCCTTGGACCCTCTTTGGCTGCCTAGCAGGTGATCCGCCTCTGCCTTGTGCGCCTGCAGTGTAACTGGAGAATCGTCCAGTGGGCCTCCAAGAGTAGAGCTATGTGGGCTTGGTTTAATGAAAACACAACCGTACCCGAACCAAGTACAGAGCCAATGCCGCGATGCTCCATTACAGATTTAAAAAATAAATATATAACTTTAATTATGAACTTGTATATACCAGTATATTGTTTTTGTTTTTAGTTCTTTATGTATTTATACATATCTTAAATTACATATCTTAGTCTTAATCAAGTTCTGACTGCAGGTATATAATTATATATAATGAACGCTACGTTGGAACAGTTCTCCATTGCAAAATGTGTGTGCGGACCAAGAACTGGGCTGACTTCTGTTTTCAGTATTTGCAGTTATTGTGGGCTGATCTTAAATCTGGATTATTGGGGGACATGGTAGGCATGCACATACTGTATGTTTAAAATGCTTCCCTCACCTACTGTGCAGACTACCAACTCTTCAAGGTATGCAGGAGTCTGAGTCTTGTGGACCACATTGAGAAGCAGTCATGGGTACAGTGCAGTTTACAGCTTACAGTAATTACAAGCAAATATATAAAAGAACGTATTACCTATCAGTCTCTATGCAAAGGGATGGCCACCATGAAGCCTAAATTGGATGTTAGTACCTTCCAAGCCCCCTGGATGAGGAAAGCTAAACAGACTAGACTGTTGCTTCCAAAAACTGGGTATGGTGCTGATTAGGGAGTTCAGTCATTACAAGTGAGATTTTCATACAGTTCTTAGATAACATGTGTTATTTTATTTACTTATTTATCATCATTCATTTATTACATATGAAGAAGTGTTTTGTTTGTTTGAAAGGGGAAGTTGTACGATGAACAGTGTATTATAGATTGTACAAGCAAATCATTATTCTGTTTTTAATATACCCTTGTACTCTTTATTCTGTAGTCGCTGTCACACTAAATGTGTCTGTAACAATTTGAATGGGGTTTCTCCTGGTTCAATATTTTTTTTTACTGTTAATTAATAATTGTGCACTCTACAGATCAGAATGCTTCCCCGATGGGTCAGTCTGACGCTGGTGGCAGGTGTGGGCCCCCAATATACCCCGCCTATGCCTTGGGCTGCCTCTGGATTCAGTAAAGTCTCTGCAAATAATATGGGGGATAAAGCCCCAAGAAGAAGTTGCAGGTTTCTGTGTTCTACATATTCATGAGGAGCGTGTAGTGTAGGTCAGATGTAATGTCTAATGTCTAAATAAATGTAATTCTTATATCATGTAAACCTTAATGGAACAAATTAACAAAACACTAAACTAAGTACAAAATGAGTAGGAAATGGAACATTATTTTTGAGACAACAAAAAAAATTTAACTTTTTGCATTGCGTCTTTGTCGAACAAGATGAGATATATGAATTTTAATATATATACGAGATCTATTCAATTTGATAAATGGGCGATTAATACCCCATTCAGATTACTTACTGTGGGGCACACAGCACCAACCCATTCACATTGACCCAGGAATTCAGGTTTTTGTTGGTAATCTGAAAGTGGTAAAATTTAGGTATGGTGGACACAGACACAAGTGCTAGGGCTAAGACCAGAGGCGGAACTACCACTGGTGCAGTAATATATATATAGTATGTATGTATGTATGTATGTATATATATATATA